>CM061130.1:113367526-113454733 GCA_030789695.1 Scilla litardierei | reverse complement strand
ACTCCTTATGAGAGATTGTTTACTCTCTTCTCTAAAATCCTTCAACACGTTATCAGCACGTTTGCTCTAAAATCTTTGAGCTTGTCATCACGTCTCCCCTCAAAAATTCAATCACTACGCGCGAAGGAATCTTTTGATGCGGCGAAGCAATGCGTGGATTTTTTTTGGCGTATCGGGAGCGGGATTACCATCTACGGATTTTTTTATTACGATCGTCCCTAGATCTTTTGATCTAGAGGTAACTTTTTCGATCCCGTACATACTTACAAAATATTGTTCACCATGATTTTACATAGCTTTTCTCGAGGCTTGTATAAATCTGCAACATCTTGCTAAACATCTAAAAAAATTATGTGTGGTTAATAACATTACTGAATTGATGTGAATTCATATAAAAAGAGGTAATGTTTCATATTCACATAGCCAAGTTATGCTTGAGATACATTACTGTATATGCTTGAGAATTGAGCCAAGCACCTAACATATAATGGTACCATACTTAACATTTAACAAGCTATTACCTTAATGGGCAAAACATTACTTACAAAGGGTAAAACGATGAATATGAGATTAAACCAATCTATTTTTTCCCTGGATACCTTGTTTTGCCTAGCAATTTATACTCGTAATGAGTTGCCATGATTAGATTGGACAAAGATAAATTTACTCAGTCACATTCAATATTATGGTTCCCGTTCAAGTGTATTTACAGAAGCAGTCTTAGAATATGCTATTGGGAGTAATCGAAGTCTATTTGTTAGCAGTTAGAATTTGGTATCTTCTTACTGCCAATTAAGAGTGGGCCGGTTCGAATTTGGGCCAGAAGCCAAAATTATGAACACTTGAAAGGGACTCAAAAATCCAGGAGGCACCAAGACAATGGCACACTTGGCAGCATAAAGTATTAAATTATGAACACTGGTTTGTGGGCATAATATTGAGACCCTTGTTGTTTTCTTTGATTCTGGATAAAAAAGGAAGGGATTTTAGGGACAGACTTAGGGTTTGGGATTTTTAGAATTCCTCAGCCCAAAAATGGGCTGAAGGGCACTATTCTGTTTATTTTAAATAAATTAAATATCTTCATTATTGGGCTTGCAGCTCATTTGTAACCTGGTTAATAATTTTTATGGGCATGCATCCCAATTTTATTAATAATTGGTTTTGCCTACCAAAAATGGGCCAGAAACCCAGAAATTCCTATTGCAATCTTCATTGTGTTAATTAAAATTTTGATTATTACAATAGTTTAGCTGTTTATTTGGGCCTGAAGCCCAGATTATACATGAAAATAAGTTTTATGGGCCTGCAGCCCCATTCAGCTTAATTATTATTCGGGTTTTCCCCAATTGGGCCAGAAGCCCAGTAAATCCAATTGCCAGCTTATTTTGTCAATTAAAATTTTGCCAATGGGCCTGAAGCTCAAGTATTAATGGTATTTTAATTTGACTAATTCGGCCTGAAGCCAAATTAATTCAAAATTTTGACACTGGGCCTACAGCCCAAATGTTAACAATATTTTAATTTGACTACTTAGTGCAAGAAGCCCATTAAATTTCATTGCAATAATTAATTTGTTAACTTTGGGCAAATGGGCCTGCAGCCCAAATATAAATGAAATATTACAATGATTAATATTTTTGGGCCTACGGCCCAATTCAAACTATTAATTTATTTTAATTCCTTGTCATGGGCCTGTCGCCCAGTCTTTCATATTGCTAAAATAATAACACTATTGCATTATTATTAAATTATGGAATATTAGGATTTTTTTTCAAAATATAATTATCTTAAGGATCCTGCGACCGCTCTGCCGTTAGTAAACTAACCTAACGGTGTATGACGTCTCCCGTGGTCTGAGAGATTATTATATTTTAGAGTCTATTTTTCCATATTTTATATGCATGTGTTATATACATGCGTGGTTGTTTATTTTATGCCTGTAGCATTTATAAACTGCGTGGATGTTTATGTAAGCTAAAATGTGATTTTTGGGATCGGCCAATTTGATACCCTTTAAATTCCTTGCAATTTAATTTTCTTTTTTGAGAGAATTTGTAAGTGAGGATTATATGTATTTTTTCCAAAGACCGGTGTACCGACAAAATGAAGACGGCGTCGTAAATTTGAAAATATAGGGATCCATTCTGGGTTTCCAAGTTGTATTTTTCTTTTCTTTATGGACTGTATATTCGAACTTTGGACTTTGTACATTTTTGGGTATCTGGCCGATCCCCACATTTTGCTTACTTTATTTGTTATGCGTGAATTTCAATTTTAAATTAATTCATGCTTATTTTAAATTGCGTAGATAAAATGGCAAAATTGGCAAGCGTCGATTTCGAAGTCCTTGACTATGCAGGGAATAATTACCTGAGTTGGCGAGTGGACCTGAAGTTCCACTTGCGTTCGATGGCCCTCCTTGGGTCCATTTTGGCTCCTTCCTCGGCCCCAGCAGCGGCCGATGCTTCTGCTGCATCCAGCAGCGGCACTTCAACCACTGTATCTGATGTCGATAAGGCGAAAGCCATAATCTACATTAGGAAACATATAGATCGGACATTAAAGGCCGAATACTTAATGGTTGAGGACCCAAAGGACCTGTGGACAGCGCTGGAGGCACGGTATAAACATCTAATTGATGTTATATTACCGCGTACCAGTAATGAGTGGGAAAACCTCAGACTTCAGGACTATAAGTCTGGTACTGAGTATAATTCTGCACTTCATAACATCACCTCACGCCTGAAGTTGTGCGGTGAAGAAGTGACAGAACAGCGCATGTTGAAAAAGACATTTACCTCGTTTCACGAGAAAAATGCAATCCTCATGCAGCAGTATCGTGAACGTAACTTCACGCAATTCTCTGATCTGATCTCATGCCTACTTAGGGCAGAGCTGAATCGAGACTTACTACTAGCCACTCATAATTTACATCCAGCCGGCACTGCCCCTATCCCTGAAGCCCATCACGTTTCTCCCCAGAAGTGGAAAAACAAGAAGAAGGCTAATAATAACAAAGGGAAAGCTGTGATGAAGAATGTACGAGGAGCAGCACCCCGTCCAAAAACAACAATACAGGAAAGAGTAACTTCATATGGAAGCAAAAGAACACTGACCAAGTGTCACTTCCTAAGAAGAACTGGGAGGATAAATGCCATAGATGCGGCATGACTGGCCATTGGTCCAGAATCTGCCGCACTCCTCGCCACCTCCAGGAACTATATCAGGCGAGCCAGAAGTCTCTGCCTGAAACAAACTTGCCGGCTGTTCAGCCTCCAATGATGTTCACTGCAAATGACTTCGAGAACGACGACCTGCTCGATTAAGCTTCATCTTTTATCTATGCATTTAAAATTCAATGTTGCTTCATCTTTAATTTGCTTAAGAACGAACTTTTATTTTGAATGTCTTTTTCATTGACTTAAATAAAATTTCGTTTTACTTATAGATGAAGTATGGAATATTGTGGACAGTGCCTCGTTGCACTAGTGTAGCATTGATATTGCTCCCACATACAACGAGACTATAAGATGCAAATTCTCCTCTTAAACGTATAGGAAATCTCCAATTTTCAAGGATATTTCTTTTAAAGAAAATAACTTGAAAATTGTGGATAATATATATTGAATATCAATATGTAACTCGTCAAGAAAAATGGCCAGAAGACCATCTACTTACGATTTCATTGGACCCCCATCGGGCCCCTATAATTACAGATATTCATCCTATAGAAAGCCAACTCGACTGAGCACCAGAAGTGCCTTTCTTTGCCATAATTTTTAACTCTGGTAAAATGGACTTGGTCATCCTGGATCAGCAATGATGGACGCATCATCAAATGAATTCATTGGAGAACCTGAAGATTATTCAAAAGGTTGAGTTTCCTTGTCCCCCTTTATCATAAGGGAAAACTAATAGAGAGACCTTCCCTCCTGAAAGTGGGTTTAGAGTCTCCTGGCTTCATTGAGAGAATACATGGTGACCTTTTGCAGGCCTATTCACCCCGCAAATGGCCCATTTTCGGTACTTCATTACTGTACTGATATATGCATCTACTAGATGGTCTTATGTGTGCCTTTATATTCACTCGCAACCTAGCTTTCTCAAAAGCTTATAATGCGGGTGAATTTACTACACATATCATTCAAGACTTCTGCCAAGTAACTGGCATTAAAATTGAATATCCTGCAGCATGTTCAAACTCATAACGGGTTAGCAGAGTCTCTGGTAAAGAGACTCCAATGGATTTCACGTCCATTGTAAAATCGCAGTTTCATGTTGATGTTTAGGTACCATCACACTTCATTCCGCATCGCTTATCACGATACGGCCCGTTTGTTGCCATATCTTATTGCTGATGCTGTTTGCTTATGGTTTACCACCAAGTCTTGATAAATGTGAATTTGATGAGCATAATCTCATTGAAATATGCACGCAGTCTAAAGAAGCCTGAAGCTTCTGAGACCATATCATGGGACACAAAACTCCGCATCTCGTTATGATCCGCATACTTTTTCTGTGTGAAGTTGAGATCCAGAAGATCCTTCACATTAAGACTAAAGTACATCAATTGTCAGATAAAATTGCGGACAACCAGAAGATTGTTCGTTCACACGCCCCCGCTGCCAACACGCCAGCTAGGATTGACATTCCCAAAGATGGATGCAATCCATCGGCAACAGAATTGGCCGTACCTCAATTGAAAAGAGGACGCCTGCCAGGTTCAAAATATAAAATTCCTCAAAATAGGAAGATTCCTGGATATATCAAAATGATCTAACCACAGGATGCTGAGCTCAGACCAGCAACCTCTCCCCTCCTAATTTCCCCTGCAGAGGAAACAACAGGATAAACATCATTATATTACGTACGTACTGGAGAGGTACTGGACAGATATAGCACAGTCGTCGTCGACGGTTTTGCTTTCGCTATTGCCGTTCACGTCGCTGAATACGACGATGACGTCTACCCACTTTTCTATAGCGTAAACGCATAGATTGGCCAAAGTGGGACGCGGTAATAAGAGTAGAGCTGGACTCACTCTTGAAAAGCAAAGTCTTTGGACCAGTAGTCCATACACCTGAATGTGTAAACCTGTGGAATATAAGTTGGATTTCATAAGAAATTGAAATGAAGGAAATGTGATCATTTTCCTACTAAGCCTAAACTTCTCTGAAAAAGCCAATACATGCAGCTCATGGACGTTGTGACTGCATATATATACGGCAATATAGATATAGAGATCTATATAAAACTTCCAGAAGGGTATACTCTACCCCCAGAGATGAAAGAGAGACGTAGAAACGTCTTCTCCATAAAGGCTACAAAGATCATTAGTTGATCTTAAACAATATTCTGCATGTGTATCTTTTTCGAAAGATCGTTGACAGGATTTGTGATATTCGCCGTATAGGTGGTCGACTTAAAGCTAATAGGATCTCCTGCAGAGACCATTTAGAAATCTGATAGCTTTAAGCATATCTTGTAAATGAAAAACCTTGGTATAACAAGGTATTATCTCGGCTTATATATTTAACACCTTCGTGGTTGAATCCTTTAATATCCTTCATACACCTGGAGTATATGAAGAATGATGTCCACTTGCATTCTATTAAAAATGTATGCTTATTTATGACACCTTCCAGTAGCTGGAAGAGGGGGAGGACATCCTAGGTCCTGAAGAGCCTAGCTTTAGTGTACTTGTTACACTTCTTTATCTGGCCAACTGCACGTGTCTTTGATAGAACGTCTGCAGTAAAGTTGTTAACCAGATAAAGTGTTGCCCTGGAGAGCACCACTAGACCAAGGATAAGCTGCTTCTGTGCAACTTCCAAGGGTCAAGGAATATATATCGCATATGCTGGTTTAAAGATCATCACAATGACTAAAACACAATTGGCCAGCCACCTCCTAAATATCTACACATCATCCTACAATGTCTACATCTTCTGAGAAGCTCATCATCCAAGAAGCAAGTATTAGAAACGCTCAGCCAGGTCCAGCAGTACCTCGCAAACACACTGAAGACTGATTCAATGAATACTTTAGTGGCGTCATCTACCAAACTTTGAATAGCTTTCCACTCCAGAACACCACTGCTTTACTATATCCGCTAGATGAGTGAAACTTGTATAGATGAGTGATGATTGTATTTTCTTTCAGAACATGATGGATGTATAGATGAATAGGAGATGATTGTATATATACATAGGAGATCTGCAAGCCTGAAGCTTGTACAGATCAGGGGGAGTCCCTTGATAGTTGTACTCTTTTCCCTTAAGCTGCTGGTTTTTCCCACTGGGTTTTCCACAGCTAAGGTTTTAACGAGGCAACCACAGTGGCTCTGGATCCAGAAGTATCCACCCCATTAGCATACTGAATCCTGAAGTATTCATATGCTTAACCCAAGGTAATGGAGAGATGAGGGGGAGTGTTGTGAGTTGAGGGAGGCCTTTGGCCTCCCCCCTCAACATCTCACCATTACTCCCCATTAAGTTAGTGGGGAGTCCCTTGGACTCCTATTTTCTCTAAATTGAATATATAGATAGCCATGGCTTGTGCCATGGCTACTCCTTATGAGAGATTGTTTACTCTCTTCTCTAAAATCCTTCAACAATTATGGATTAATTAGGAATAGTTTTGATTCTTATATTTTGGAATGATTAATTTGTGATTGCAAGTTTAGATTGATTTTATAGCTATGAATTTAATTCATATTGGATGCGCAAAATGCAAATTTTTGGGTCTGTTATTACCTTTTGGTGATGGGGAGGGGTTTGATGTTGTCATTCTGTTCACATGGATTGCTTTTATTTGGGAATTTTGATATATTCTAAAGTTAAGTTGATAACTTTTCAGTTTAATATTTATGTTTCATCGTTATGCATTTAGTTGATTCTCAATTTCTGAGTGCTTTCCTGTTAAGTGGTGTTGAAAGTATTTTCTTCTGCAGGAATATTCAACCGAAATTTCATTTCATTGTCATGAATAGGCACATCACAGGTTTGTACTTTAGTCTAAGAAGTAAAAGTTGTAGTTGGTTTAGGTGAGTCAACACTTCAACTTGGGTGAAAAGTAGTGTGATAGAAGTTTTGTAGGCATGAGATAAAATCAATTTATGCAAGATAATAATGCTATCTCTTATTAATGTCACATATACACTTTTTTCCTTTTTTGTGAGCAAAATGCTGAGGTTGTAGCACCTCATGCATCCCCCTTTCAAAGGAAATAGGAAATGAAAAAAGAAAAATGCACACACACAACACGTGCACACTGTGTTTCTTTGATAATAGTTTAACATATTTTCCAAAGAACGGTTAACAATAATTGTGATACATAATAAATATGAAAGAATGCAATGCAAAAGTTAGACCTTACAATCGGTTTTTGAAATCTCATCGCACTCAAGAAAGGAATCCCTCTCACAACAAATTTCTTTCCCCTTAATGGAACTTTTAAATTTTTTTCCTTTTTTAATGAAATTTCTTCTTGCCTCTGGCTATGATAAATAATCCTACCAACGTGGAGCTTTCTTCATTCTCTCATCTTAAATCGTTTATTTTCTTGGGATTTATGAGATGTTTTCGGCTGGTGGTCTGTGGCTTATCTCTTATGATTGGATGATCACAGGCAAAATTTGTTCCTTTTGTTTTTTATTTTTTTTGCAAGAATGTGGATTGTGTTTTTTGCTTTCGTCAAAATTCGTGCATTTTAGCTGAGTAATTTATGGCATTATGGGATTTTAATGGTGGGACTTTAGTGTTTGTGGCAAGAAAATTGGATGAAATTTGGGGAAATACGCCTTTTATTAAAGAAAAGAAATCTTCATTTTTAGTCGATTCCTTCACTACTTAATGAAATTTTTATACTGGAATAATTCATGGTAGTTCAATTCATGTTTGGATGTTCAATGAGGGTAATTAAGACCTCCTAATCTGTGTTTTGAGTTTTTTTATCAGAAACTCTTCGTTGAAAATAAGAGATTACTTTTGGAACAGGTAAGAAGAGAAATATTAGCAAGCGGATAAGTTCTTGCTCAATTACCTGGTGATTATAAGCAATAACATTACAAACAAATTAAGCCAGCATCTCGATGAGATCATTAATTATGATCAATCTCTTTAGAAACAAGTTGAGGTGATTAATTTACAAGTACAAGAAGTTTATCATTTGTGCATATTTATTTACTTTGTTCCTTTTTAAATTTACAGTTTCTGTCCATGAGACTCGCTGCTGTAGATCCTCGATCGACTGCAACATATAGTGCTTCGTTGAAAAAGAGGTAATGTGAAATTAAATCTAAATAAATTTTTATAAATATTTTTTGTTGCTGCACAAAACATTCGTAAATTGTAGATAAATTCAAATCATAGCATGATCATCTCATGAGAACTGTCTTCGGAACTACTATATCCATTATATCCCATATTCGATCCTTTGCAAGCATTGGTTCCTTCTCACGTGAACTTGGTGTTCCTCCGAACCTACCATAACTCGGCATCCTTTATAAATCGATCAATACTGTGACTGCTTCAATATCAGTTACATCTCATCATGACCTTATTTCAAGTAACTACTTCTGACACTTGAAGTAAACCAGTCTTCAGGCTTCAAGAATTAATTGCAGTAAATCAGTCTTACACTTGAAGTAAATTAGGCTTTAGGAACTAATTGCAAATCAATAGTCATATAACTTGGCTTTAAAAAAAATTCTGACAATGTTTCAGGCAATTTGTGGATCTTCTTCTGATTGGGACAATAATATGCAAGAATTAATCTAGAAGATGGATGGAGCTCAGTAAAGAGATTGCTCTTCATGTCCATTCCATTTACTTCAAGGTGACAATGCTAACATGTAACATAGGCTACTGATAATGGTAATGAACTAAAACATCTAATGCGACTCTTGAGATTACAATTGGTTCTATCCTAACTCAAAATGACATCATGTATCACCCCACGGCAATCGATCTAATTATTTATATACATCATTGGATACACAAAAAATTTATGAAACGTAACCTGGAAGCTTAAGACTGACAATTGTAGTTTTTAACTTAGTTCAAGTATTGTATAAATTTCATGAAATATGTGGTAACTAGAGATAACTAACAATTGTAATTTTTGAACTTCATATGTTGTAGTTTTGATAAGGAGGACTCCACTTCGGGATACCGTATTTGGAGTTGCAGGAAACTGAATCTTTGTTGTCTAATAAGTTTGTTAGCACAATGATTTTGCTGATATTTGTGCTTATTTTGATGTTTAGGATTGTAGGAAACTGATTCTTTTATTGTCTAAAAAGTTTATTATTGCAATGATTTTGCTAATAGTTGTGCTTATTTTGATGTTTAGGATCATCGGTGGGAAATTAAAGATTGACATTAATGGTATGGTCTCTCCTTTCATAGTTAACCACTTGAGATTTTTATGATGATGAGTAATACATATGGCAAATTTGCTTCTCACCAGCTAAAGTTTCAATGTCCCTTAAGACTATATTGCAACATGAATGCTCAACGTGTTAGTATATAATTGCAATTGATTTGTGCAGACTTTGGTCATATTGGAAGGATGGTCATATGTATAGCCACTTCGAGGGATGATGTTGAAGTGGTATCTGTTAACGATCCATTCATTGATGATAAGTACATGGTAAGACATCACAAGATTTTTATATTTTTGGTCCACTGATTCTAAAACAATTTCATTGGTATCTTGTTTAAAGTCTATAGCCATAGTATCATGTTACAATTTCATTGGTGATCGTATTACTGCTGGAGCTTGGTTGAATTTCATTCGTTCGTGAGGTTGTGGCACAAGATTCCCTATATTCAGAAGCTTTGTTATATTTCGTTTGATTCAGTCAATTTTTTATGGTTCAAGGCGGTGGTTTCTCTGCTACTTTCTGTGATGCAAATTTCTCTTTTTTATGCATTCCCTCATGTCTTGATGAGTGAAATGTGATGGCTATTTGGTTAGGTGCTGATATTTTGAAGGGGGATTATTTCTTTCCATAATTGCTTTCCAAATTAAAGTAACCCAATAATTAACACATTAATTTGGCTTTGGTGGCCTTAGCGTATCATATGACTACATCTCAAATTCTTGAAAATAAGGATTAGCACATAGTACTAGCTTCTCAATGCAAACTAAATACAATTGATACTTTAACATAAGTAATCCAATATGCTATTGATGTGTTCTCTGCAAAATGCATGAGGAAATGTGTGATCTTATCTCCACATTATTCATTTGTGAGACCAATCTGTTGTCTCTTTGCCATAACCTCAAAATTCATTGGAATGCTCCAACTGTTTTTTCAGTTTGTTGAATATTGAAGGATCTAAATGATAGTCTACTGAATGTGATATTTCGGTCATAGAAATTATGGGGCTGATTTGACCTGAAAGGACTGCAAGAGTTTATCATGCTAAATGTCTTTACTTTGATTGATTTACTTGATAACTGTAATTCATGATTTGTCTCATTCTGGTTAGGTAACTTACACCCCTGGCAAAAGCTCTGTCGTGGACGATGACCCTGGGGTGCTGCAGGGAGGAAGGCACTTTCTACTACTGCTGCTACATAGCATGTTAGCGAAAAGGATGGAGCATAATTGAAAGAAGATGCCAACGAGATACCATTGGCAACATTGGCAACGTTATTGATAGGAGCCAAGGAGGTGGTTTGAAGTAGGCCTTGCAGATTCAGCCATTGCATGCGCAGACGTTGAATGATGTTGAGCTAATCATCCTCATTTTCTACTGAATGTGTTGTTTTGTCCTAAACTGTGCTATCGTTTTTGGTTTTGTGACATGTGTGTGGCATAATGTTTTGTATGAACTAAATATGTGGGTCTGGGGTTTTTGGTAGCTTCATATGTAATCTGGGTATGATTCTGAACTTATGATCACACCTTTTAGTTGGGGGAATGTGATTAGTGGGTGACTTTATAACGATTAATCCTATAAATGGAAAGCAAGACGTGGGCTCAAGTTTGAGACACCATCCTATTTTTTAAAAAGATGTAGACACTTTTTTGAATTCTAAATGGTAATATAATAATGTAATACAAATATCACTCAGATACATTCTCAATATTCAGATTTTAAAGTCTTCATTATACATATCAAACTTAGTGAGTATGTAGAATGGATATGGATATATATATATATATAATGTTTTCAATTATGAAAAATCCACTAATACTTTGTATCTTTAATGTGTTCGTCTTTAGCCCTCCAAGAAATCATGCATGTGTTCACCTTTGTGCATATGCGTTTGTTGTTTGCCTCTACTTGGCAACGTGTTAAATTTTTGGGCGCTTTATAGGAAACTAAATTTTGGTGGCTCTAAAATTTTTTGGTTGAACTAAATAACAATTATTACGCTTTATTTTTTGTTGTTCGTTTTGAAGGGGAAATATTTTAAATGAAACGTGCCCTTAGGGCACGGGTTATGACTATCTATTATACATTTAACAATCTTTTTTGAATTCTAGGGTTGACTAGGACAAGATGAAGAGTGGCTGTGATTTGATCTTGGTAAATCAATGGTTGAGATTGGATTTTGTGAAAATTTTAGTGGGAAAACTTAAATTTTGGGGGGAAAAGTGGCTTGGGAACTGTTTCAGAGTGTTTTCTCACTACAAAGCGTTGACCGTGGATAACCCGGTCAACGTGGTCAAGGGGCCCGTTTGGGTCCCTCGGGGGCTTCGAGTCGGTGCGGATGGGGCGAGGGGAAGCCTCGGCCCTGATTGAGACGCTCGGCCTCGGACGGTCGTGCACGGACTCGGAGGTAGGACAACGAGGGGTAGCCTCAGTCGTCCAGCTAGATGCGCGGTCGGCGAAGGGCGAGGAGAAGCCTCGGCCCTGGGCGAGACGCTCGGCCTCGGTGGGATGTGCTCGGCCTCGACGGTCGGACGATGAGGGGAAGCCTCAGTCGTCCAGCTAGATGCGCGGTCGGCGTGGGGCGAGGGGGAGCCTCGGCCCGTTGATCAGATGTCCTCCTGCGTAGACGAGAACGCTCGTCAGGGGGCCGGACCTTGGTTCCGGCCAAATCCCCTCCGATGCCTAAGTCAGACAGAGATCTAAAAGAGGAGGCCCGACGGAGACGGTTCGACTCGTGAGGAGATCGGAACGGCGTCTCACGGCGCGAGCGGGGGAGGAAGGAGATGGAAAGGAGGAACTAGGTCGTTGATGGAGTACCTTAGGCTTTAGATACCTGAGATGCGGTCCATTTCTTCGTCGTCGTCCGAGCCCTTTTGTAGAGCTCCCTGCGTGATTGCCTCTGGCCCACGTCCCATGCCCGCCCTCGATCGTGCCCCATCAATCCGCCCCCTCGCCGCCGCTCTCTTCGCCATTCCAGCACCTCCCCATTACCGCCATTTAGTAGTCGCGCGTTCGGGGGAACGGTTTTCGCAGGAGTGGGTGAGTGTCCAGCGGGTTATCGGGGCCGGGTCGGATCGACATTCGAGAAGATCCCTTACAGTGCCTTTGTTGAATGGGCTTGAGAATGCAGGTGGGCCTTCGACCAGTAGTCGGGCTCCTGGGCTCGTGTCTTTTGGGGTCTCGGTCAAATAGGCGTAACAATTGCCCCCATCGGTCGAGTTGATTGGCTTCGGCCTGTTCGGCTCGGCCGATGTGACCTCTGCCGATTTTGACAAGCTCGCCAGTCGATGCCGACTCATTTATTAGTCGTCATCGTGGGTGGGCCTGTTCGATATTTTTAAGGCGCGGGCTCCGAAGCGCCGTCGGTCCTCTGATGCCGCCACGTGTGGCTGCAAACTTACCCCCTCCGTTCGCGGGGCCGTCTTCAATTGAGAAGCCAAGGGGTTCGGGCGCCGCCATCGGTGGGATCGATCGGCCTCGGCTAGCTTGGTATAACCGCTTCGCCTCCTGGGGTTCCGAGTGGCGCTTCAGCCAAGGCGTGGTCATAAATGTAGGTCATGATGAGGCGGATTGATTGGACTTCCCCTGGCGCCGGTTTCGAAACGCCGCCAGTTCTTCAAAGCCTGCCGCGCGTTCTTGTCAGCCGCTTCGAATTCACCCCTGCGCCCGGTATATAAGATCCGCAGCCGCGTTGATCTCCACTTCTCTCTTGCTTCTCCCGGTATTCAAAGCTTTCCACAACTCGGAGTTTCCCGTCGCCTTCGCTTCCTTGCCTTCTCCAGACTAGTCGAAAAAAGGTAATTCCTCTCTCGCTTTCATCTTATGGCTGCCCTTAGGATAGGCGGTTCTGGTCAAAGGGCAAGGGATCCTTCGGAGTCCAGGCGGGGTGAGCCCCGGCTAGGGGGATCAGGTTCCCCCACCGGGAGCCGTTCTCTTCAGGATAAGGGGAAGGAGAAACTTTTTCCAGACTACGCCCGTGATGACGTGGCGTCGGCTGCCGTACGGCTTAATGTGCCCCCGGTTGTCCTCCGTACACCATCGAGGACTCCTCCTTCAGTGGCCGCGGAGATCCGGGAAAGATATCTCTGCTTCCCATACGAGGTTCGAGTTCCATTTGTCGACGAGCGGATTTGCCTTCCGAGGAGCAATGAGGTCGGCGTCTACGTCGAGATGTTTCGCCTGGGTCTTCGCTTCCCGCTCCATCCCTTCTTCATCCAGGTCATGGAACATTTCACAGTGTCCCTGTGTCAGTTCACCCCGTGTTCGATCGCGGTACTGACGGGCTTCGTAACGCTCTGCTGTACCCGTGGTCTGGAGTCGTCTCTCCCCCTTCTCTTCCACTTTTACCAGGTCCAGACGGTCGGTCCGGGGTCATGGCTGCTACTCCGAGCCCGTTCGAGGAGGGAATGCCTGATCGGGTTACCCCGCTGGTCAGGGGATTGGAACTCGGATTATGTTTTCGTGGTCTTCTTGGGTGAGGCCCAGATTCTAACAAGCTGGGGTAGTTCTATCCATCCTCGCCCGTCGTTAGTTCTCTCAGACGCCGACCGGGCAGCCGATGCGCTTCTGTTGGCTCTTCCTTTGGAAGCGAAGTCCATCTGGTCTTTGTTGGACGACCTACTCCTGAAGGCCGTCTTGTGGTCTCCGGGTAGGTCGCTTTTTCATCCCCGGATCGCCCTATGACTCATCCTGATTTCGGTCTCCTTTGCAGGGATGGCTGGCCGCGAATTCGTCCGTGACGTCGATGAGCCGATCCGTCGTGGAGCCGCTCGGAGCCGAGGTAGTACCTCTGGAAGGGCGCCTCGGAGGACCGTTGAGGAGGAAGTGCGCCGAGCCGAGCCTTCCGTGGGTAAGGTGGTGGCCGCGCCTCCCGCCTCTTCTTCTGGCGATCCCCTTCCAGGGGGTGAGGATGGTGCGGGGCGGAAGCGTTCCCCTCCGGCGCCTTCAGAGCCCTACGGGGGAAAGAAGAGGAGGGAGGACGTGGATCCCTCCAGTCCGGCAGGTTCCGCGCTTCCCGTGGCGACCGCCGGGGATCCTTCGGCAGCTTTGTCTGCCACCCCCCTCGCAGCATCTTCGCCCGTTTCACCGGGGGTCGGGACCTTGTTGGCGAGTGACTTGGCTTCGATCGTTGTCCCTGGGAGTTCGATGTTTGTTGACCGAGCTCTGGCCCAGCAGGTTGCCGAGGTCTCCGTCCCTCCCCGGGATCGCAGCTTCCTCAAGAAGATCCCGGCCGACAAGATGTCGGATTCCTTGGTCTGGATCCTTCAACTGGTTCGGTTATCTAGCTATCCTCTCTTTCTCTTTATCCTCTTCTTAGCCCATGTCTCATCTTTTCAGGGTTCAGCGCTTGCTGTGGAGTTGCAGTGTCGAGCTGTCCGCTTGAGGGAGCTGGAGGAGTCCTCCATGAGGGCTCAGGAGCGGGCCGGGGCGGCTGAGGTGGCTATGACGGAGGCCCAAATGGAGTCTAGGCGTCTCAACCTCCGCGTGGCCGAGTTGGAGGGACGAGTGGTTGACCTCCAAGGAAATCTGGAGGATGCTCATCAGTCGGCTGAGGAAGCGACGGAGTCGTTCCGCCTGGAGAGGGAGGAGCTTCAGAGGGAACTGTCGGATCAGCGCCAGGTGATGCGGCTTGTAGAGGAGGTGGAGAAGGGCGTCGTCGAGACCCTGGGGAAGAGGATCTTCGAGGTTCTCAGGGAGGCCTTCGGTAAGTATGAAGACCTCATCGCCCCTCGGATCGTCGAAGTCGTCCAGTCTTCTTTCCGGGAATGTGCGGAGCGTGTTCGGCAAGCCCCACCGCCGGTCGATCCCCCTCGCTCCGAGTAGGGCGAAGTGCCCGAGGATGTGTCCTCCCGAGCTCGGGCTCCCTAAGCCGTCCCTCCCGGCCTTATCCTCAAATTTTTAAGCATCTGCTTCGCTTTGGGCCAGTCTACTTGAAATGGATCCCTGGCCCCCGCTATCTCCTTCGGCTTCGTTATCGGCTCCGTGGCCAATAATTGCTGGTTGCATGGCTGCTAGCTTGGGCTACCTACTTCGGGTCTTTTGTCAACCAATTTTGCTCTGTCGGTGTCGATCTAGCTTCTGTAGGCGAAGAACTCTGTCATTCGTCGTGAGTAGATTGTTTGTAGGGTGTTTCCTTCGCCTCGATCCCCTGTAAATAAGACGCATTTTTGTACTCTGGTTAACTATTATAAACGAAATTGACTTACTCGGACTTCTCGTGTACTTTGTGTTGTCGCCTTGTTCTTGGCCTAGGACTGGACGACGTTGGCGTCGGCTGGGGGGATTCTCCCCAGACTTATGAGTACGGGAGTCGGTCGGCGAGGGCAAAAGCTCCTCGGCTTAGGACCGGTCGGCGTCCGTGTCTCGGGGGAGTTGCCCCCAGACTTATGAGCACAAGAGTCGGTCGGCGAGGGTAAAGCTCCTCGGCTTAGGACCGGTCGGTGTCCGTGCCTACTGGGGGAACTGTCCCAGGCTTATGGGCACGGAAGTCGGTCTGCGAGGGCCAAGCTCCTCGGCTTAGGACCGGTCGGCGTCCATGCCTGCTGGGGGAACCGCCCCAGGCTTATGAGCGCAGAAGTCGGTCTGCGAGGGCAAAGTCCCTCGACTTAGAACCAGTCGGCGTTTGCGCTAGCTGGGGGGATCACCCCCAGACTTATGAGCGCAGGATTCGGTCGACGAGGGCAAAGCTCCTCGGCTTAGGACCGGTCGGCGTCCGTACCTGCTGGGGGAATTGCCCCCAGTCTTATGAGCACAGGAGTCAGTCGGCGAGGGCAAAGCTCCTCGGCTTAGGACCGGTCGGCGTCCGTGCCTGCTGGGGGAATTGCCCCCAGTCTTATGAGCACAGGAGTCAGTCGGCGAGGACAAAGCTCCTCTTCCTCCTCCAGTGAGGCGGCGGTCCCCGTTCTTTTGCGCTATTGGTGGCATGTCAATTCCGTCGGGGATTTAAGAAAAGACAAAAAAAAGGAATGCATTTGTACTCTCAAGAGTCCTGTCGGACCGATACATTTGGAGGAAAAAGGGAAAAGAAAGGAAATGAAGCTAGACAGAGGGATGTAAACCTAGATAACTCCCTCTTACTAGGCTGCAACCGGGGGGAGAGACATCGTCCGCTCACTCTATGATGCAGAGGGGACCTTGGACGGTGTTGATCTTCTTCCCCTTGTCTGGCTGCGTGGAGGTCCCTTCTCCGTGGGCCGGCTCGTCGGCCTGGTTCCTGGTGTGCCCCCGGCTCATCAGCTTCTCAATGTCCTTCTTCAAATGCCAGCAGTCTTCGGTGTCATGACCATCGTCCTTATGGTACTTGCAGTACTTCTCCCTGTTCTTCCCACCTCTTCTAGCCTTCGGTGGGGGGCGATCAGCTCGCTCTTCCTTCTGTACTTGGGCGAGGACGGCATCTAGGGTGGTGTCCCTCGCGCTTTCTCCCCGTTGCCTGTTCCTCGGCCTCTTCTCGGTCCAGTATCCTTCGGGGCTGACTCGTCCGCCGTCGCCGCGCTTGGTCCCTCGAGTGGCCTTTCCTGCATCCTCGGCCAAGGCCTCCTCGGTCAGCATGAAGCGCTCGGCCCTCGCCATGATCCCGGGGAGGTCCTTCGGGGGATCGTTGTGAAGGGACTTCTTGAGGCCTCGGTGGCGAAGCCCTTTCTTAAGGGCCGTCTGGACCACCAGGTCGGGAGGGTTGTTCACGTTCAGCCTTTCCGCATTGAAGCGGTGCATGAACTGTCGGAGCGGTTCGACCGGGCCTTGCACTACGTTGAACAGATGTTCAGCGCCAGGTTTGATCAGCCTCCCCGCCATGAATTGTTTGCAGAACAACTGGGTGAGTTGCTCGAAGCTGTCGATGGAGCGGCCGGGCAGGCTGTGGTACCAGGTCCTTGCCGCTCCCCTGAGAGTAGAATAGAAGCCCCGGCAAAGCAAGTCATCGTCAGCTCCCTGGAAGGCCATGTCCCCCTCGTAGTCCATCACGTGGTGTCCCGGGTCCCCTATTCCGTCGTACTTTCCCAGCACCGGGATCCTGAATCGAGAGGGGACCCGTGTTGAATATTGGACTCCCCGGATTTGGTTTTGATGATGAGCAAACATAAATAATCCATGAACTAACAATTTGTGAGCGCAGTTATGGAGATCGTCGCCAATTTCATGAGAATATTCAAAGCGACATCTCAACACTTCCAAAAGCTCGTATTCAAGCCTAAAGCTTCGTTGAAGCTCCTGCAACGCTTTGGAAGATATGAAGATTCAATCGAAGCTCTCAAAGACCGTTTATTAAGGTTTTATTTATAGTCTTTTAGTTTCGATTGATAGAATATTAAGACTTGAGTATATCTTACGTTTCTATCTTCATTTTGCTCATTTCGTAGCTCTAGGATCCTTGCACAAGTTCATTCTAACTTCCTCGAAGCGTCGCGCTTCGATTCGGACTTTGTTGTGCATGCTAGTTGGTACAAGAACAAGTACTGACCGACTAGATGATGATCTAGTCGGTCGACAACTGTTCCTGGACCGACTAGTTTGATTCCTTAATTTCTTGGACTTTACTGTTTACAGTTAGTCGGTCTACGTTGACTCACCGACCGACTAGTTTGTGAACTAGTCGGTCAGTGATGCTTCTTTGACCGACTAGTTGTGACTTACTGTTCACTCTAAATTTCTCCTAAGCTACTGTTTACCGTTAGTCGGTCTAAGAACGTTTGATGACCGACTAGTTGACAATCTAGTCGGTCAACGTTTGTTCTTGGACCGACTAAGTCACTTGCTTTCAGACTAAGTTATTTTTGCCTCTTAGTCGGTCTACGTTCATTGGAAGACCGACTAGTTGTGAAACTAGTCGGTCAGACAGTCTTCTTGGACCGACTAGTTTTCTAGGTCTGAAATTCTATCTCTTCTCAGATCTACTCTTAGTCGGTCCACGTTGTTTGACTGACCGACTAGTTGATGATCTAGTCGGTCAGTGATTGTTTTTTGACCGACTAACTCTCACAGATTTCTATCCATTGGTGAATGACCTAACTTGTTTTTATGGGACCCTATAAATACGAACCTAGGTCATTTCTATCTTTAATAGAGCTGCCATTAAGAGATTCATTGAGTTCTAAAGAGATAGCCATTCTCCCTCAAATCTAAAGCTCTCTTCCTCACAAGAAACCCATTCTCTCTCATTTCTAGATCTAGAGAGAAGGTTGTTCTTGGTGAGCTCTTCAAGCTATTGCTTGATCCAAGTCTCCAACTCTTCCCTAGGCACCCATTGCTGCTCATTTCCTTGGTGCTAGGGCTTGGTGACTTCATCTTCCTCAAATCCTTCATTCCACCTATTGGGTAAGAAAAACTCAAGGTATAGGATTTTGTGGTTCTCTCGGTTTTGAGAGAAGTTTGTGATCCCGGGTTGTGGGATTCACTTTGCCATTGCATGTATGATTTGATCTTGTGAAGGTTTTTCACAAGATATTCATAGTGGAAATCTTGAGTTAGGGTTTCTAACTCAAGTATCCGGAAGGGATCCGGGTGGTTGGGACGTAGGATCACCGGGAACAAGTCGGGGAGACTTGGGTGGATCCGAACCCATTAACATCGTTTGTTAGCATTGTTAATTTCGTTGTCGTCATTCAATTTAAGCTTCCGCAAATTGATTTGGTAGTTGTTTGCAATTTAATTTGGAATTATACTCATTATTTTAAAGTACTATTCACCCCCCCCCCTCTAGTACTTGTGCAGTAGCTGGTAGGGCATTACATTTGGTATCGGAGCCAGATACTCAGCTATGTCTGCCAACGACAACAAGACCATGCCTCCACCTTCCAACTATGACACCTTCAGGAACCGTGAAGGAGCGTCATCGGTGATGGAAGGACATTCCTCTACAAGGCCTCCATTCTTCAACGGTACCAACTACGGGTACTGGAAATGTCGGATGGAAACCTTCCTCCGAAGTGCATCTTTATGGAGGACTACAATGAAGGAATACATCGAACCCAAAGAAGAAGATTTTGAGAAATGGACTACCGCGGAGGTCGCCGCGGAGGTAAGCAATGCCAAGGCAATGAACGCCTTGCAATGCGCATTGGAGCCCGAGGACTTCAATAAGATATGCACGTGTAAGAGTGCATATCAAATTTGGAACTATCTCCTCATACTACATGAAGGGACGAGTCGGGTAAGAGACTCTAAACTCGTAGTCGTAACCAAAGATTACGAAATGTTTCATATGCAACAGGGCGAGAAGATGAAAGAATATTACGCTCGCTTCGTTGACATAATAAACGAGTTAGAGGCCCTCGGCAAGATCTACACTCAAAAGGAGAAGTGCTTAAAGCTTATTGAAGGACTTCCCTCTTCTTGGGAAAAACGTACCTTCGCCATCGAGGAAGGTAATGACATGAACAAATATACCGTAGTTCAACTAATGGGTACTTTGATGTCATACGAGGTACGCAAAGATAGCAAGGTGAAGCTACAAGAAAAGATGAAGTCATATTTGAACCTAGATGCGCCTAAGAAAAAGGCGATTGCATTCAAGGCGGCTTCATCCACATCTTCCGATGATGAAGACTCGGAAAACGAGTTGGACTTGGAGTCCATGGCACTCATGGCCAAGAAGTTCAACCGTTTCTTCCGGAAAGGTAACTTCAAGACCAAAGGTAAATTTGGTTCTTCTAACGCCTCTTCCTCTCCTTTGTGTTTCAAGTGCAATAAGCCAGGACACATGAAAGCGGAGTGTCCTCTCAACAAACAAAAGGAGAAGTGGAAGGCACCAAAATTCGATAAGTCCAAGAAATACAAAAAGGGGTACAAGAAAGGACTTGTCGGAGCAACATTCACCGACTCCGAGGATTCCTCAAGCGGAGAGTCGGATGATGAGAAAGTGGAGCAAGCACATATGTGCTTCATGGCAAGAGAGGAGAACGATCAAGGATCTTCCTCTTCCGATGATAGTAATGACGAAAGCGATGAGGTAATGATGGATGATCTTAGAAATGCTAACTCTCAACTTTGGTCAAAATACACTAAGTTAGTAAATAGATATACTAAGGTAAAAGATGACCTAGCTAGCATTCAAACATCGCCTAAGAATATCATCACCAACAACGACACCGTTGTTGAAGAGTTAAGAAATGAGATTGTGAATCTCAAATCTAAACTTGAACATGCTAGCATTGAGGATGCGGAAGAACATGAGATAGCGGATTTAACTTCTCAAAACTCGAGTTTGAGTATTGAGAACGAGAATCTTAAATCTCGTGTTTATGTGCTCACTTCGCAAATATCCACTTTGGATACTTCTTTGCGTTCTCTCAAAGAGAAATATGAGAACACATTGGGCCGAATTAACAAATTCAACAAAGGTAAGGACCATTTGGATAAAATCCTAAGTGACTTACTTCCGGCCAATCACCACATTGGTTTGGGGTATACGATGGGATGTCCATCCAAAGCGGCCACTACTTTTGTTAGGCCAACTTCCGGTGACTCTACGAGTGGTAGCAAACACTCTATTGATAGTTCATCTACCAATGGTGCTTCCACCTCGTCCACGCCCTCTTTTGGAAAGAAACCCACTTCGGGTGGACCTCCAAAGAAGGGGCATGCCTACATGTACACCAATAACATGCCACGTAGGAACACATGTCCTACTCCACCGGCTCACACATATGATGATTTTTATGCAACACATTCTCGGGCACGTGCACACCATGTGAGACACCCTCACGCACGTGTTCCCACACATGCATATGTTCACCCACCGCATCATATGAATAATTCTCGTCATGCACCATTCCATCATGTCCCGTATGCCTATCCACAACATGCATCACGTAGAAATCAACGTCGCATGCATGCACCCAATAGGATGATGGCTCCCAAAATATTCACTATTTGGAGCCCAAAGGACACAAGCATGGACGAAAAACAAATGTACATGAATGCTTATTTTTCGGATGTTGTACATAGTAAGAATTATGTGGGGAAGTCTAAGTCCACTTGGACTTGGCTTCCAAAGGTCTAATCCCTTGGACCCAATGACCTTGGGTACCATGATATGAAAGTTTCTATCTTTAGGTACTCAAGGAAAAGAAAAAGGAAAGGAGCAACAAATTTAAATTTAGCTCCAAAGGGAATTGGATACTCGATAGCGGGTGTTCAAAACACATGACGGGTGACGCTCGATTGCTCTCCGGAGTGGTTCCCATTGCGAATGGAAACCGTGTCGTATTTGGAGGCAACGAGAGCGGAACCATCATAGGTGTTGGTAAAGTCGGTAACCCCTCTAAACCATTAATTAGTGATGTTTATCTTGTTAGTGGTTTAAATCATAATCTTATTTCAATAAGCCAACTTTGTGACAAAGGTTACAAAGTTAGCTTTGCGAAAGGATTGTGTCATATTTTAAGAAAGGATAATGAAAAATTATTATTTTCCGGAACTCGTCGTAAAGACATTTATATTTTGGATCTTCCTAAGTCATATGAACAATGTCTCGTTGCCAACACAAGTGAACAACACTTATGGCATCGACGCTTTGGACATGTGAACTTTGGAACACTATATAAGCTTTCAAAATTGAATTCTATTAAAGGTTTTCCTAAGCTTGTTTTTGAAAAGAAAAGTTTTTGTGATTGTTGTCAACGCGGCAAGCTTCCTAAATCTTCATTTAAACCTAAGAAAAGCATCTCTACTAAAAGGCCACTAGAGCTATTACATCTAGATTTATTTGGGCCAACTAGAGTAGCTTCCTTAGGAAATGCAAGGTATGGACTTGTCATCGTAGATGACTATTCAAGATTTACCTGGGTATTTTCATTGTGTAATAAAAATGAAGCTTTTGAAAACTTCACAATTTTTGTTAAGAAAGTACAAAATCTCTTAGGAACCACCATTGTCACTATTCGTAGTGATCATGGAGGTGAATTTGAGAATGAGTCTTTTGAGACATTTTGTGATGAAGTTGGTATTACTCACACCTTTTCTTTCCCTCGTGCACCTCCTCAAAATGGTGTAGTTGAGAGAAAGAATAGGACGCTAGTGGAGTGTGCTCGCACTATGCTTGATGATAGCCAACTTGGCCATCAATTTTGGGCGGAAGCGGTACACACCGCTTGCTATGTGTTTAATAGAATACGTTTGAGGCCCGGCACTAAACAAACTTGTTATGAATTGTTGTTTGGTAGGTTGCCTCAAGTTAAACATTTTCGTGTTTTCGGTTCGAAATGTTTTATTAAGAACACATATAGTAGTTTGGACAAATTCGATCCAAGATCCGATGAGGGGATCTTTGTTGGATACTCTACGCGTAGCAAAGCCTACCGGATATTCAACAAACGAACCTCAACGATCGAGGAGTCGCTTCATGTCTCATTTAATGAAGGATTTGTTCCAACTAGAATTTCAAATGATAATGATTCTATGGATGTTTTATGTGATTCGTTTGATAATTCTAAGTCTAATGATTCTATTGATTCTATTGAGACTAACCCAACTAATGAAGTTGTTGAGAATGTTCCTTGTGATCAAGGTATTCCCAAACGGCTTCATTCGGTTCGTGACCATCCCCATGAGCAAGTCATTGGCAATATCTATGATAGTGTCAAGACGAGATCGCAAGTTCACCACTTCGCAAATTGTGCCTTTGCCTCATCAATAGAGCCAAAGAATATTAATGAAGCATGCGAAGATAGCGCTTGGATCTTAGCCATGGAGGAGGAGCTCATTCAATTCGAGAGGAATGAAGTTTAGGAGCTTGTTCCATTGCCATCGAAGAACCACACCGTCATAGGGACAAAGTGGATCTTCAAGAACAAAACCGACGAAAACCAAGTCGTCGTCCGGAACAAAGCCCGGTTAGTAGCTCAAGGCTATCGTCAAGAGGAAGGTATCGATTTCGAAGAATCTTTCGCTCCGGTAGCTAGATTAGAATCAATTAGATTACTTTTGTCTTTTGCATGCCATAAGAATTTTAAATTATTTCAAATGGATGTTAAAAGTGCATTTTTAAACGGAGATGTCGTTGAGGAAGTTTACGTTTCTCAACCTCCGGGCTTCATAAATGAAAATTTTCCAAATCACGTTTTTAAACTAAAGAAAGCTCTTTATGGTTTGAGACAAGCTCCTCGAGCTTGGTATGATCGCCTAAAGAATTTTCTTTTGGATTTGAATTTTAAAATGGGCGAAGACGATTCAACACTTTTTATTAAGCATGCGAACAATGATATTTTATTAGTTCAAATTTATGTTGATGATATCATTTTCGGTGCTACTAACTTCACTCTTTGCGAAGAGTTTTCTAATGTTATGAAGGAACAATTTGAGATGAGCCATATGGGCGAACTCAAATATTTCTTAGGTCTCCAAATTCGCCAAATGAACAATGCAATCTTCATCCACCAAACGAAGTACACGGTGGAGTTGCTAAAGCGATTTGGAATGGAGAATGCCTCCGGGAAAAAGACTCCGATGAGCACGACTACGCATCTTGACAAGGATACGGGCGGTAAGGATGTAGACATTCGTCTATATCGAGGTATGATATGTAGTTTGCTTTATCTTACCGCAAGTAGGCCCGATATTATGTTTGCCGTATGTATATGTGCTCGTTATCAGTCTCAACCTAAGGATTCTCACTTAGTAGCGGTAAAGCATATTTTCCGCTATCTAAGTTACACTTTAGATTTTGGATTACTTTATCCGAGATCTAGCACGTATGAGTTAGTCTCATACAGTGACGCTGATTATGCGGGATGCAAATCCGACAGGAAAAGTACTAGTGGCACTTGCCATTTTCTAGGAAATTCTCTTGTCTCTTGGTTTTCCAAGAAGCAAAATTCGGTTTCACTTTCAACCACCGAGGCGGAATATATTGCCGCCGGTGCCGCTTGTGCCCAGGTTCTTTGGATGAGACACACTTTGAAGGATTTTGGTATTCATTGTGATACTAGCCCTATCATGGTGGATAACCAAAGTGCTATCTGTCTTTCAAAGAATCCGGTGCACCATTCCCGATCGAAACACATAGATGTCCGACACCATTTCTTAGATGATCATGTTGCTAAAAAGGACATCATTTTAGTGTACGTTGAAACCCAAAAGCAAATCGCCGATATTTTCACGAAACCCCTAAAGGAGGACTCCTTTGTGCGGTTGCGTCGAGAATTGAGGATTATGGGTGAATCCGAGATATAGGATTCATATTTAAATTCAATCATCTTGCATGCTAATATATTTCGCGATATTTCATTCATGCTAGATTAATTGAATTTTTGGGAATTTTATGTGATTTATTTGAATTTATGATCGAATTCGTATTTCAATGTCGTATTTAAGATTTCGACGTTTTATGGGGTAATTTAGATGTCTAATGAGTGAGTTAGGATGTTTCATCCAAGTGGCTTGTGAAGAGAAATCAAATTTCTACTTTTGGACTCTTCTAGTCGGTTTCAGTTCACTTGTCAACCGACTAGATGCTCATCTAGTCGGTCAGCAAATGAACTCAGACCGACTAGATCAAGCAAATATCCATCTCCTATCATTTTCTTTCGTTAGTCGGTCATAGTACACTTTCCGACCGACTAGATTGAAAACTAGTCGGTCAGTAAGTATACTGCGACCGACTAAATCTAGCCCTAAAAATCCCTCTGTGCCTCTGTTTCGACTTAGTCGGTTCAAGCTCATTGACCGACCGACTAGATCGTAATCTAGTCGGTCAGTGCTTGAACTGAGACCAACTAAGTGTGTTAGGGCAGTTACGTCTTTTTGATTCCAGACCGACTTATACTCATTTTTCGTTCGACTAATTTCTTAATTAGTCGGTCTTCTCTCCTGCTCACACTCGAAAACCCCAAACCCCCCATCGAGCCCCTTCGCATTCTCGTCGTCTCCGGCCATTTCTCCGGCCAGCGCCGCCGTCCGCCGCCGTCGACTCCACCCCCTAGGTATCTTCCTCCCTCTCCTAGGTCGATTTCTTGCCCTAGGGTTCGATTTCTCCTCCTAGGTATTCTAGGGTTTGGTTTATTTTCGAATTTCTTGATTTCTAGGGTTGTTAGCTTGTGATTTTCTTCGATTGATTGTGCTCGTAGTACTATGGCTAAGACTCGAATTCCTATCGCCTCTTCCGGGGCCTCTCCTATGACCGTAGAACAACCTTCGGACCCTAGGAATCCCCCGAAGCCTAAGCGTCGTGCCAAGTCTACCCAAGCCTCTCCTTCGTCGCCTCCTCTTAAGAAGCCTAGGACTGCCACAGCTAAACCCCGTAAATCCAAGACCAAAAAGCCTATTCTCCAATCTCCGGCTACTCCTCCCGATTCCGATACTGATTTTATCCCTGAGGATGAGCCTACTAGGGAACCTACCCCACCTCCGAAGACCCGTAAGGCCAAGGGTAAAGCTCCTATGCCAGTTGGCGGTGTAGACATATCGTTGTGCCGCGATGACCCTCAGTGTCTCATCGCGTACAACCGTATAGAGCACTGTCCACTGTTGTTAGAGCATTACGTTCAGTTCTCTGATTTTCTCGGCCTTGCTGATCTTCTGTCTTATAGTGGCCTTCTAGATTATCTCCGATACGACCCCAAAGCCAATCCCAAACCGTATCCTCGCCTCGTGAAATTGTTCTATGCCAATCGCATTCGAGGCCAGTACGATGCCAGCCACTCCATTGAGACGACTGTCTTGGGAACTCCTATAGTTCTCACGGCAGAAATCTTGGGGTAGATTCTTGGTTGTTCATCGTCCGGTCTCCTCCCTTCGGACATTTCCGTAGACGATATCTCTTCCTTGGATCAGACTGTTCTTTCTGAGATTTTCCAGGTTATCCCCTCCGCATTCATTGGTGTTCCTTCGAAATCCTTTAAGCCGAATGCGTGGGTTCTTAACCTGATTTTGAAGTCTTGTCTTCTTCCTAAGTATGGATCCTCTTCACTTCCCTCTCAGCCGTTTTTGAAGCTCATATACGCTTCTTGGGGTGCGAGATTAATTGGGCTCGCGTGATACTCGATAAGATGGATTCTTTCGAGTGTATACACAAGACCAATAAGTCTGCGCACATTCCATACCCTTGCCTGTTGACTCTCGTCTTCCGTCATTTCCGAGTCCCTCTCCCTCCTGACGATGAGCGTCCCTTGGGTACGCCTCTGAACGCGACGGCCGTGAAGAAATCTCTAGCGGCTCTTCGTCACGTGCAGAGGTCTACCGCATCTGCTTCTCAGGCTTCTCCGTCTGCTGCCGCAGCCCCCTCTCGTCCTGCTACATTGGACGATGTCGTACGCCTTCTTCGTCGGCACGAGTCACGTTTGGCTCGTACCGAGGAGGTCGTCTGTCGTATGGCTCGCCTGATGGGGATCGATCTTCCTCCTTCAGTTTCTGAGGCCGAGGAGATGGACGATGAGGAGATTGACGAGCTTGTCACTTCTTTTGCCCGTGGCGATGAGGCCACTGCTGCTGCTGCTGCTGGTACTTCTACTTCTGCTCCTGGAGATGGCACCACTTCCGGTGTTCCAGAGCAATCTGCTTCACCTCTTCAGTCGTCTGAGCCTACTGCTGACCCTGTTGCTGAGCCTGCTAATATTCCAGTTGACACTTCTGCTGTCGAGACCCTTGCTGCTGTTGAGCATGTTGCTGAGATCTCGACTCCTGCCCCGACGATTCCATCTGTTGAGACACCTCTACTCCCTGCAGAGCCTGAGTCCACTCCGTCGACTGGACCCACGGACGCTGCAGATCCAACCTCCTCCTCGTGATCGCGTGTTTCGAGGACTCTCCACTACGTTTGGATGATATTTTTTTTAGTGAGAGTGTTTTGGGTTAGGATGGGGTTGAGAGATGCTTTGTTGTATTTTTTTGTGCTTTCTGGATGTCGGTTATGGATTTTATGATATGCCGATGTTGATGATGATGATGTACTTTTTGTTGTTTATATAGATGGTGTGTCTCACTTCATATGATGTACCTCATATATTCGATGTGATATCTTTTTGGATGTACTCATGTTGTCTCTATATATATATATATATGTTCATCATCGTTCACTTTGTCTTTTATTCGTCGTGCAAATTTTAATATTCGTTGAATACATTTGAAATGTGATTTCGTCGCTCGACGCATAAAAACTTGGTTAAATAGATTTAAATTCTATAATTGTATAGAATTGTTTTCCATGCACAAAATTAACCAAGAATATTGAATATTGAAGAGTATGTTTCTTTATTCAATTAATGAATAATTATTTGGTATTTTTGATGATTTTGATTTTCACTTTGTGATAATGGACAATTGGCACACTTTGATTTGATTTAATCGTTTTTCCTTTGGTGTCAATTAGCTCCATCGTCATTGTCTACGACTCCCGATGTTGGATTTTCCATTTCCTAGTTGTTGTCATTGTATGCCCCCCATTTTTGGGCTAATGCCAAAGGGGGAGAGATAATGATAATAAATAGCGCAAATGAAAATTTAACTCATTTTCCACGAATCTAATTTGATATGTTAGATTCAGGGGGAGTTAAGATACATATAAGGATTTTCAAAATCCGATATTTCAAAAATCAATTCTCATTATATATCTTACTCGTCTGATTGATGCAATTTATATATATTCATTTTGGAATTAACGTGTCATCAATGCAGGGGGAGTAAGTATTTTACATTTGAATTATTATTTTTGATTATTATTTATGTTGGTTTGTCATCACCAAAAAGGGGGAGAATGTTGAATATTGGACTCCCCGGATTTGGTTTTGATGATGAGCAAACATAAATAATCCATGAACTAACAATTTGTGAGCGCAGTTTTGGAGATCATCGCCAATTTCACGAGAATATTCAAAGCGACATCTCAACACTTCCAAAAGCTCGTATTCAAGCCTAAAGCTTCGTTGAAGCTCCTGCAACGCTTTGGAAGATATGAAGATTCAATCGAAGCTCTCAAAGACCGTTTATTAAGGTTTTATTTATAGTCTTTTAGTTTCGATTGATAGAATGTTAAGACTTGAGTATATCTTACGTTTCTATCTTCATTTCGCTCATTTCGTAGCTCTAGGATCCTTGCACAAGTTCATTCTAACTTCCTCGAAGCGTCGCGCTTCGATTCGGACTTTGTTGTGCATGCTAGTTGGTACAAGAACAAGTACTGACCGACTAGATGATGATCTAGTCGGTCGACAACTGTTCTTGGACCGACTAGTTTGATTCCTTAATTTCTTGGACTTTACTGTTTACAGTTAGTCGGTCTACGTTGACTCACCGACCGACTAGTTTGTGAACTAGTCGGTCAGTGATGCTTCTTTGACCGACTAGTTGTGACTTACTGTTCACTCTAAATTTCTCCTAAGCTACTGTTTACCGTTAGTCGGTCTAAGAACGTTTGATGACCGACTAGTTGACAATCTAGTCGGTCAACGTTTGTTCTTGGACCGACTAAGTCACTTGCTTTCAGACTAAGTTATTTTTGCCTCTTAGTCGGTCTACGTTCATTGGATGACCGACTAGTTGTGAAACTAGTCGGTCAGACAGTCTTCTTGGACCGACTAGTTTTCTAGGTCTGAAATTCTATCTCTTCTCAGATCTACTCTTAGTCGGTCCACGTTGTTTGACTGACCGACTAGTTGATGATCTAGTCGGTCAGTGATTGTTCTTTGACCGACTAACTCTCACAGATTTCTATCCGTTGGTGAATGACCTAACTTGTTTTTATGGGACCCTATAAATACGAACCTAGGTCATTTCTATCTTTAATAGAGCTGCCATTAAGAGATTCATTGAGTTCTAAAGAGATAGCCATTCTCCCTCAAATCTAAAGCTCTCTTCCTCACAAGAAACCCATTCTCTCTCATTTCTAGATCTAGAGAGAAGGTTGTTCTTGGTGAGCTCTTCAAGCTATTGCTTGATCCAAGTCTCCAACTCTTCCCTAGGCACCCATTGCTGCTCATTTCCTTGGTGCTAGGGCTTGGTGACTTCATCTTCCTCAAATCCTTCATTCCACCTATTGGGTAAGAAAAACTCAAGGTATAGGATTTTGTGGTAAGCTTGTTTATTTCATATAAACTCTTTTATATTGCTTATTGGTTCTCTCGGTTTTGAGAGAAGTTTGTGATCCCGGGTTGTGGGATTCACTTTGCCATTGCATGTATGATTTGATCTTGTGAAGGTTTTTCACAAGATATTCATAGTGGAAATCTTGAGTTAGGGTTTCTAACTCAAGTATCCGGAAGGGATCCGGGTGGTTGGGACGTAGGATCACCGGGAACAAGTCGGGGAGACTTGGGTGGATCCGAACCCATTAACATCGTTTGTTAGCATTGTTAATTTCGTTGTCGTCATTCAATTTAAGCTTCCGCAAATTGATTTGGTAGTTGTTTGCAATTTAATTTGGAATTATACTCCTTATTATTTTAAAGTACTATTCACCCCCCCCCCCCCCTCTAGTACTTGTGCAGTAGCTGGTAGGGCATTACAACCCGTGCGTCGGTTATTCTCCGTGATGCCCCTGGGGATACGGTATTCGTCTGCCCCTGGCTCGATCGGGGGTGGAGGAAGCACAGGCGCCGGCGGGGCTGGCTCCGCGACCCTCGCCACGCATGGGGTCGGGCTGACCCAACGTTCCCGACTCCTCCTGTGAGAGCTCCTGCTCCGCCGCGATCGGTCTCTTGAGTGGTGTCGTTCGCTTCTCCTGCGGCGGGACGACCGCGACCGACGAGATGATGCCGTTATCGATTCGCCCTCCGTCCCTTCGGTTTCCCTTCGGCTCCTTTCACGATAAGGGGAGGAGGCGCGTGACCTCGCCTGACGAGAGCCGGGCGGCGTGAATCGACGCTCCGTGTTCGGTTTCAGGGTTCCGTGGTCGTCGACCACGGCGGACCGCAAGTGCGGGGGACCCCCCGCCCATCGATGGCTATCGTCCAACGTGCCTCCGTTGGACGGCGCAGGGCCGACGAGCTGCTGTACCGTCGCGACCAATGTCTGGAGGCTCGCGTTGGTCTCCTGAGCCAGGGCGCGGAGCTGTCCCTGCGTGGCCAGTTCTGAGCCGCCGGTCTCTTCGGTTGAGAGGGCGGGGTGGTCGCCGACGGGCGTGTCCTCGGGGTTGCCGTTTGATGCGCCATTCCCTTCCTCCGGGATGGGGGGCATGCGCTTCCTTCCATTGCTGGCTCGTGCCATTGTTGGTGTGGTTTGCTATTTCGTGGGACGGTTTTCGGTTCCCACAGACGGCGCCAGATGTTTCAGAGTGTTTTCTCACTACAAAGCGTTGACCGTGGATAACCCGGTCAACGTGGTCAAGGGGCCCGTTTGGGTCCCTCGGGGGCTTCGAGTCGGTGCGGATGGGGCGAGGGGAAGCCTCGGCCCTGATTGAGACGCTCGGCCTCGGACGGTCGCGCACGGACTCGGAGGTAGGACAACGAGGGGTAGCCTCAGTCGTCCAGCTAGATGCGCGATCGGCGAAGGGCGAGGAGAAGCCTCGGCCCTGGGCGAGACGCTCGGCCTCGGTGGGATGTGCTCGGCCTCGACGGTCGGACGATGAGGGGAAGCCTCAGTCGTCCAGCTAGATGCGCGGTCGGCGTGGGGCGAGGGGGAGCCTCGGCCTGTTGATCAGATGTCCTCCTGCGTAGACGAGAACGCTCGTCAGGGGGCCGGACCTTGGTTCCGGCCAAATCCCCTCCGATGCCTAAGTCAGACAGAGATCTGAAAGAGGAGGCCCGGCGGAGACGGTTCGACTCGTGAGGAGATCGGAACGGCGTCTCACGGCGCGAGCGGGGGAGGAAGGAGATGGAAAGGAGGAACTAGGTCGTTGATGGAGTACCTTAGGCTTTAGATACCTAAGATGCGGTCCATTTCTTCGTCGTCCTCCGAGCCTTTTTGTAGAGCTCCATGCGTGATTGCCTCTGGCCCACGTCCCACGCCCGCCCTCGATCGTGCCCCATCAATCCGCCCCCTCGCCACCGCTCTCTTCGCCATTCCAGCACCTCCCCATTACCGCCATTTAGTGGTCGCGCGTTCGGGGGAACGGTTTTCGCAGGAGTGGGTGAGTGTCCAGCGGGTTATCGGGGCCGGGTCGGATCGACATTCGAGAAGATCCCTTACAGGGCCTTTGTTGAATGGGCTTGAGGATGCAGGTGGGCCTTCGACCAGTAGTCGGGCTCCTGGGCTCGTGTCTTTTGGGGTCTCGGTCAAATAGGCGTAACAGGAACCAAAACTTTGAAATTAAAAGTGTATTGGTAAAAATTGTGGAGATTAAATTTTTGGGAGAAAAGTGTCTTGGAAACCTAAACGTTGAAATTAAAAGTGTCTTGGAAAAGATTGTGTAGAATCATGATCCATTAAATTAAACAAAATAAAAAATTAAGCGTAAAAAAATTTAGCGGAACACCAAATTAACGTAAAAAAATTTAAGTTAATACCCTCACCGAAAAATACCCTGGGTTTGTTGTACCGCGTCGAGGGCGCCCGCTAAAGTTTTTTACGTTAATTTGTTGTTCTGTGTCGAATTTGTTGTTCCGCACCAAAGGCGCCAAGGCCAAATTTGTTGTTCGACGCCGAATTTGTTGTTTCACGTCGAAGGCGCTCGCGCGTTGTTTCACACCGAATTTTTTGTTCTGCGCCGAATTTGTTGTTCTGCGCTGAATTTGTTGTTCCACGCCGAAGGCGCATGCGCCGTATTTGTTGTTCCGCGCCAAAGACGCCCACGCCGAAGGTGCCCGTACCACTAAATATTTTTACGCTAATTTGTTGTTCTTTTACATTTTGGCTGTGGAAATAATTTTTTGGGGAATAAAAATTTCACGAGGAATTCGTAAATGAACCGTGCCCGCGGGCACGGGTTATGACTAGTCAATATATATGGGAGAAGATTGGAGATAATAGATATATATATAGATTAATTTTGATTCGGGGCTTAATGGAGCTTACGGATTGGAGAAATGTAGAAAAAATAGGTTTTGGTTGAAATTTGGGGATGCGCGGCAGCGGGGGTAGCGGCGCCGGCGACGTGGAGTCGGCGGCAGCGCTGCGCTGGGTGGCGACTCGGGCAATGGCGGCGCTGCTCGGGCAAGGGGTAATGCGATTCGGACGAGGAGATGGGGAAGACGAAGAGCTCGGGGAAAATTTGGGAATTTTTTTGAGTTTGGGGATTTGAGCCCGCAGTCGCAGGGTTATAAAGGATGGGTCACTCGGCCGTGTGACGCGTTCACTCGGCCGAGTGGCACTGTAAATTTTTTTTCGAAATCTCCCAAAAGTAGCGACTCGACCGAGCAGCGTTTCCCACTTGGCTGAGTGGACAATGGCCACTCGGCCGAGTGGCAAGGCCACTCAGTGTTTTTCAAGTGTGGAAAGTGTCAGATTCACTCGTTCGAGTGACATAGTCACTTGGCCGAGTGGCATATAAATTACAGAGAGCAGTTTTTAGGATCTTCACTGATCAGTACCCTACTCGGCCGAGTAGGGTCTTCACTCGGCCAAGTGGCTTGTTCACTCGGCCGAGTGGCTTGCTGTTTTCAGCTCCAACTCTCTGTTTTTGCTCCACTTTCTGTTTTTCTTCTCCCCGTCAGTTTCTTCCTTATCTTGAGGCCTGAGCGTGTTCCTGGAACGCTCTCCCTTACCATGGTCATCCTCCATTCAAATTGTTCCTTGTTCTCCATATCCTGCAGTGAAAAATAGAGCCCGTTGTCAGGATTTTTATCGACTCTTGACTCTAAACACTAAGAAAGATCTCAAACAAAAATAAAATGAAAAATTTAACTAAAAATAAGATAAAACCGTCGGATTGCCTTTCGACAAGCGCTCGTTTAAGGTCTTAAGCTCTACCCTTTAAGATATTTGTTTAATGCTCGATATTTGATGCATCTGAGATGCGCGATTCAAACTTACCGGGAATGCCACTTGGATTTAATTGTTGTTGTTCATTGGCGTTCCTCGGCTTTCCCTCATTATGGGTGGTAGTGGGGGATGAGTCCCCCAAGCTTGAGCTTTTACCGTCATTTTTCTTTGCCGGCGGCGATAATTTCTTGTCTGACGGAGCTTTCTTCAAATTGTTTGCCGTGGAGAGCTTGCATAGCTCTCTAATTCTTATGACATCAGCGTTGTCTTTGTCATCAACCATAGAATGATCTGGCGGGTCTCCCAACATTTCTCCATCTCTAGAAGATTGGCCTCCTTCGAAGCCATCATTGTGCAAGGCGCCGATAGCATATGGCATAGCATCATCAATGACATCATCAAGGAGGTCCACATAATCGATTTCCTCCGTCCAAGGCATTTGCTTCATTGCCTTAGGAATGTGAAGCTCCACCTCCATATTTCCGACATTCAAAGATAAGGTGCCCTCTCTCACGTCGACTATCACACCGGCGGTGGCCAAGAAGGGACGTCCAAGAATTAGTGACGTATCGCCCTCCTCCTTGATATCCATTACCACGACGTCGCATGGCAAGCAAATTTCTCCCGGTACTTGGAGCGGTATGTTCTCCGCAATTTCCACCGGCCTAGTGACCCGACCATCCGCGAGTTGTATTCTCATATCCGTCGGCTTTAGGTCAGTCCACGTATTCAATTTCTTAAACATAGTTAGGGGCATTAGGCTCACGCTTGCTCCCAAATCTACCAAAGCTTTTTGTAGCGGGACTCCTCCAAGCGTGCAAGGAATGTGGAAGTTTCCGGGATCTTTAAATTTTGTAGGCTCCTTCTCCTTCCGGGTAAACCATATACCTTGCTCAGTAAGCATTATCTTCTCCTTTTGCTTCTTTTCCGAAATCAAGTCTTTTAGGAACTTGGCGTAAGACGGGATCTCTACAATAGCGTCTAAGAAAGGAATATTTAGGCTCACTCCTCTCAAGTACTCAAGAAATTTGGCGAGCCGCTTCTCAATCTTTGCCCTTGCCAACCATTGTGGGAAGGGTACCGGTGGCATATAGATGCGCTCCTCACGTGGCTTCACAATTTCAGAATTTTCACCGTCTTTTGGCTCTTTTAGGCACTCCTCCTCATTAACCGGCTTCTTGTCATCCAAAATTTCTTCCCCCGGCTCCTTGGTTTGAATCATGGCGAGAGTAGTGTCCTTCCCGCTCCTAGTAGTTACCACCACCACCGCATTGATGTGGCCGATATTGCTCCGTGGGTTTGACTCCGGTTGGGCCGGTAATTGTTGAGTATTCTTATTAAGCAATGCTAGTTGCTCCGATAATTGTTCCACGACGGTGTTGAGAGAGTCTTGTTGAGCCGTCAATCTAGCATTTACCTTCTTTTGTTCTGCCATGAATTCTTCAACCCTCGCTTCATGGTCCGACCTCGGCGGTGCTTGTGGTGGATTAGGTGCTCTCCACCCTTGATTGTACCACGGGGGCCTATATGGCCCCGCTTGTTGCCTAGGCAGGAAGTTTTGTTGTGGTGGCCCTCTTGTTTGATATTGAGGTTGTGGTGGAGGCCGAGCTTGTGATTGTTGCAGTGGTGTATTCAAGGCTCCATCATTATTAGCATATGAAAATTCCGGGTGATTTCTCGTGGCCGGGTTTGCCCAATATCTGGTGTTTCCCACAACATATTGGACTTTCTCTATAGCTCCCTCTCCTTGCTCTCCTCCAACGAACATAACTTGAGCCTGGTCTTGCCAATCGCCCATGCCTCCCCACGGTGTAGAAACGGTGGGGGCCCCATGAGGTTCACTAATCAACCTCTCCAATCACTCCACTACCTTGTGGAGAGAATCAAACTTCGTAGATAGCTCCGCTACGGCCTTTGCCTCATAAATATTTGTCGGCTTCAAGAAGGACGAAGAATGTCCCCTCTCGTCGCCCCATTGTTGGTTATTCGAGGTCATCTCCTCAAGTAGGGCCGTAGCATCATCCGACGTCTTAGATAAAATGGCTACGTTAGCGGTTGCATCGATGATTTGCGTGGTGCCCGGTTGCAATCCATTGTAAAAGCTATGCACAAGCTCCCATGATTCAATACTATGATGGGGGCATTGGTGTTGGAGATCTTTAAAGCACTCCCATGCCTCAAATAGGGTTTCCTGAGGTCCTTGCTTGAAGGACATGAGCGCGCTTCTTATTTTGACTGTCTTGAATGGCGGGTAGAATTTGTTAACAAATGCGCTTGCTAACTCATCCCATATGGTAAAGATCCCCTCCGCTTACGTCCTCAACCAATACAATGCTTTGTCTTGAAGAGTAAATGGGAAGAGGCGCAGTCGGATAGCGTCGACCGGCACATCAGGCATCTGAAAAGTGGCGCATTTGGACAAGAACAACTGTAGATGGTAGTGCGGCTTCTCTTGGGAGTTCCCATGAAATGGGTCTTGTTGCATCAAAACCACAAGTCCCGTTTTAAGCTTGAAGTTCTTGTCCGTCGCCAACTTTGGCATCGCAATAGACAATGTAGTAGAAATAGTCTTAGGCCGTAGCCCATCTCGGATAGAGACAAGCCTAGCCATGCATGTCGTTAACTCCTCTGGTGTCTCCAGTCGGTTCATATGATTGTCCTCTATAGCAAGTCTCCTCTCGGCCCTAAGCCTCCTTGTCGTACGCTCGATCTCAGGATCAAATAATATGTCTTCTTGATGTGCCTTTGATCTCATGTACATGCATAGAAAAAAGAGAGTCTTGATGGAATTGTTAGCACAATAGAGGAATAAAAAAGGTAAAAATAATAATACAAAGAAATAACTAAGTAAAGAAAATAAAATACCGTCGCGTCCCCGGCAACGGCGCCAAAAACTTGATCGCGCCCGGATATACACCTGGAAAACGACTTTAGTTTTACCGCAAGCACACGGAGTAGTGGTGATCGGGTTTCGAACACAGGGAGAACAATTGACAGTATCCTACTTTGATCACCTAGATATTGATGGAATAAGAATGGTTTTGATGGTAGTGTCACAATCGTTCAAATAGCAATTAGATATCAATAATATAAAGCGTCTAGGGATAGGAAATCTCCACTACAGATCGTCTCTTATCCTTGTGAGTCATGAATATCAATGTTGCAAGGCTAGAATGTGGGTGAACTAGTCGCAACTTAATGTAGAACCAAGCTCACGCTCTCGCGCTATTGCCGGTCTATAACAACCTAGATTAGGGCCCACTCGCGTGCAAACCCTAACCTAAGCCACTGGCATGAAGATCAACATCATCATCCAATCGCAACTCGAGCCTACTCTCGTGCAAACTCGAGCTACGATCTAGGTTATGATAGTTCGTATTCGTCCAATCTCTTGCAAACGAATATTAGTATAAATTTATAATAAAATTCCTAGCTTTGGTCCAATCTCTTGCAAACCAAATCTAGAGAATCTCAATTATAAAGCTAAATCGAATATTTAGGCCTTCCTATCAATCGGGATCCAATCTCTTGCAAATCCCAATTAACAGTAATTCCTAGATACTCGTAAAAAATCAATCACAACCTAACATTTCCTCAATCCTAGCAACAATTCTATTCATTCATCACAATCCCAAGAGCGGGTCCATAAGGTTCATCCCCATGCCCTAGAACGACGAAACTACTCACAAATCACCATGGAAATCTCAGAAATAAAGAATAGGATCATAGCACAATTCATTGTAGAGAAGAGACAATTCATAAAAATAAGAGTTTTAGCAAGAAAGAACAAACCAAAATTATCGCCTATGATCTCCAGCTGAGATTTACAAAAGGAATAGCCGTAAAAAATGATAGAAGTCTATCCTAAAACTAGGGATAAAACTAGGTTTAAATACAAGCCAAATTCGTCCAAAAAATCCTGACAGATTTGCCCCTGCGCAGCCCAGAAATCCCAATCTACGTAGCAGTCGGAATGGGTCACTCGGCCGAGTGACCCATGTCACTCGGCCAAGTGACATGCCCAATAAAAACAGAGAGTTTGGGAGATCTGGGGGTCTGTCGCTCTGGCTGACTCGGCCGAGTGGGCTTCTTCACTCGGCCGAGTGAGCAATCTTGCTCGGCCGAGTGGGTCTTCACAGAATTTCCAGTAAGTTGGCCGCTTCTTGGGAGAAAATCCCTGACGTACTCGGGCGAGTGAGCTTCCTCACTCGACCGAGTGGACTTCCTTGCTCGGTCGAGTGAACATCTGAAATTCAGCAGTGCGTATCCGTTTCACTCGGCCGAGTATAGCTTTTCACTCGGCCGATTGAGCTGTCTGCTCGGCCGAGTGGGCTGTATCTGAGCTCTTTTCTCCTCCTCGCCTCCTCGCCGATTCTATGGAGTTCCTTCTTCTTCCTCTCATCCTCAAGCGCTGATAACTCCTCAAATAAGCTGTGGGCGACACTCCGAAGTGCGTGAAAATCCTTTGATCTCATTTTCATTCCAAATCGCTCCATATCTCCTGAAATACAACAAAAACAAGAAATAGTGAAAAGCAACGTGATATCGTCGAATAATCGTAGAAAACGCAATATGGACGATCAAAACGTCATGAAAACATGCAGAAAAAAGGTGTAAAATAAGGAGCGATCAGGATGAGAGACGAAGATGGGGTTATGCACTAGCTCTTGAGGATTGCTGCTCCAAATGCACCAATGCAGATGAGAAATGAAGATGGGGTTATGCCCTAACTCTTGAGGATGGCATATGCTCTTGAGGAACAAATTAACAGTACATGCGATGGGGATACCTGCGAGATTGAAGAAATTGGGATGAGAGATGAAGATGTGGTTATGCCCTAGCTCTTGAGGATGGCATATGCTCTCGAGGAGTTGATGTGGAGAAGAAGCCGAGGCCATTGGTGGAAGATTTGGGGGGAAGGCGATGCGTTGGGGGCAGGTGTGCTGTCAAGAGAAATGATTTTGGGAACTGATCTTGGGAAGAGAACATTATGGGAAGAGACTGATTCATGTCAAAACCCACAAATTTACCCTTTCCCTTTACAACTGACCCCACCGCAAAAGTGGGTGATGGCACACGCATATTCAGCTGTCCCCACATTATGGGAAGAGAACTGATTTTAAAAGTATACCCAACCGAAAGAAACACACATATTCACCCTTTTTCCTATCCAGCCGACCCCACCTATTTTTTTCTCTCAAAAATCAAAGTTGTCCCCCCCCAAAATGTTTTACATCAATTGATCTCATCCATTGATTTACCAAGATCAAATCACAGTCGTCTTTTATCTTGTCCTAGTCAGCCCTAGGATTCAAAAATCGTTGTCAAATGTATAATATATATATATATCTCTCTCTCTCTCTCTTATAACACTCAATACTAATACAAAAGCACCCTAATATTCAGTTCAAATAACATTACAATAATACAATTACTTTACATACTACATAATACTCTATACGCCACATAATAATTATCACTATATACGTATATACATACAATATATTACACAATACACAACTCTAGACAGACTCTACTATATATCTATACGAAACATAACCATACGTACTACACGTTCACACATGTATACACAATCATAGTAATCTCTCTATAGCTAGTATAATACTACATATACATATCCATACATAGTTACAATATACAATAATCGTGTATACCTCCTGGTATATGTGCACCCACAACATCCCTTAGGGACAAGCAATACTACACAATATCATAACCCTATTACTATACGTAAATCACACATATTCATATAATATGTATAATACTACACGGATAAGAAAATAGCTTGGTTAGGTGACACAAAAATTAATCGTTAAAAAATAATTAAAAAGGAGAATGACAGATATGTGCAAAATATAATAAAAAGAATCTTTATAAAATATATAAGAATAGCTAATAGCAAATATACGTTAAAAATACGGAATAAGTATTAGACGAAGAGGATAATGAGTATAGTGATGATGTGATTGTTTTGTAAATGGAAACATATTTGTACCAAAAATTTTGAAGATTGAATATAAAATTGACACACACAAAAAATTGGAGTGCTATCTAATATAGAAAAGTATTTAAAAATATGTATGATAAGTTGTTTTGAAATAACTTTAGTAGTATAGTAAGAACGAAAATGCTATTTTTTTAAATTTGTGAAATAGAAATAAGGTTTAAAGATGATGTTTTTTACATAAAGAAGGTAGGGTAAATATACGAGTATGGATATTAGAAAATCGTGATGAGATAGTAACTAAAGATTACGACCAAGAAAGTTTCAAAATCCAAGAATGAATTTTAAGTCAACTGAAAGGGAGGACAATCTAAGTATATACTAAGAGGTTTTCAAAGAAGTTAAACTGGGCGAAGAATTTAATAAAGGAATATCAAAAATACTTTTTGAAGAATCATGATTGTAATAAGGAAGATGCAAAGGTTGATGATGGCCGACATAAAGGGATCACGTGAACCGAGGGCAATGAAAAGAATCAAATAATCGAAACATAAATACGACTATGAAATAACTTAGTGAACTGCTACGATGGAATTCTATGGTCATTAACATAGAAGTGTACTGATTAGAAATAAAAATCAGGGGAATAATTATTGGATCGACTAAAGATGAGGAAGACTTAGAATTAAGATTGTCTAATGAATTAGATTGTGATAGAGAATTCAAGGGAAGGGTCCCTCGAGGTTCAAGATTGCAATCACATCTAGAGCCTAGACCTGGAACATCCTCCGGAAATACACCTTCGAAGACTCTAACTATTATAGGCTTCTCAGATTCGACTTGCACGGATGCGACGATCACTACGTTCTGCTTGGCCCGAAATTTGATAGGCCCAGACGAAGGACAAAAATGAATTCTAAAATCAAAATGGTCCGAGCATGGGTAAGAAACTACTACGGTGACTTCTATAATGATAATACTAAATCTAGCAAGGGTGTCTAACTAACTCTTCCTATAATCCAAGTCTAACGGGTTTCTCTAACATGGTGAGAAAAGATACATGGGTAAATTCCGTGTACGAGGTAATTCTAGATGTTTTGGCTAATGATAGTATTTCTATTGTTCTAAAGTTTGCAATTGCATGGACATGCATGGGCCACCACTAAAAATGTCACGCCCCGCTTCCCAAAACTATGAAAGCGAGAACGAGACGAAGGTCCGCATGGGCTGGAGCTGTGAAGCTCGAGTCCAATAAGCATCTGTGGGGATACACCATTCGAAGTACAGGTTCTTCCATTACATTTCAGAACAATAAAAACAACGTTCATAGAGTTTAAAAGCCACAACTAGAAATGTCTAAACACGGAATAAAACAACAAGACCTCAGCATGGTCGAAGGAAACTACGACAAGATACTAAAACAAACCTAGGAATGCAGCAGCAACACCAGTCTCTAGTCCTCCACTGAGGGCGACCCCTAGTCAACAAACTCCTGCCTCACCAGGTCAAGTGTCTAAACAAGTCCTCTTGGTCCCGGTACTCTGTCTCAGTACCTGACGTACAAACACCCAAGAGAAAAGGAGTTGTACGCCAGGCAGAGTCTACAAGTGAAAGGTGAGAAAGAATCTACTGCAAGGTGTAAGGAATTTAAAGACAATATTTAAATGTTTGTTGCATGACAATTTATAAGATGCGACAACATTAGAATTATATGGCGTGGCAGGAAAGTAAAGACGGTGCAAGAAAAGTAAACGTGGCATGGCAATGGCCGTAGCGTGTGCTACCGGCTACAAGACAAGACAAGACAAGACAAGACCGTGTGTGTCACGAAGAGTTCACGCCTTTCGGCTAGAGGGTGATCAAACCCTCTAAACCGAGTAGACATGCTCAACCCTACCCCACCCAAGTGCACAAGACAAGTCCGTACAAGGGATCACTCACTCTACTAGGTGAGTGCCCTATTGCCCGTAGGCTATCCGTACAAGGGATCACTCTCTCTATCTTGGAGAGTGCCTTATTGCCCGCAGGCTATCCGTACAAGCGATCACTCTCTCTATCTTGGAGAGTGCCCTATTCCCCGGAGGTTGTGCAAACATTCCGTGTTTGATATTGCATGACAAGTCAAAAGTGATGTATGTTCGTTTCATTCTATGGGGTCCACACGCGTGCGCGCGCACACACACAGATAGTGATTTACATGGCAGTTGTTGTAGTTTGTGCCTAGACTTCGTCGCCAAGTCTAGGCTGTCGTGAGGGTGTCTTAGACGCTATCATTTCATGTGTAGGTCTCTTGTTCAATCATTTACTAGTCAAGGGAAGTAATGGCCTAAAAACATGGCTGTAAATACGCAAGTGAACACACTTGCCTGAAGTGGCGAGGAGTGCGTCCGAAGGGGTGTCTCGTCACGAGCAATGCGTCGGTTATGGTTCGATGTAATAAATTAAAGGGGACGATGTCAGGACCAGTTTTAGGAGGCCTACTATGGTATGTTTCTACGTTGAACATGGCTATCCTAGCAATCCCAAAACAAATTGTTCAAACGTCAGATTCTACTCAATGGTTCTCTACGTCGACTCTACCCTATGCATAATTAAAAGTCCAGTCGACGATCTAGTTTAGCACAACAGTTTAAGGAAGCGTAAAATTAAATTTAGTGGTTAAGGTTGCTGATTTTAATTAGGTTTTCGATGACGTAAAGTGTGGGTTACTACGAGCAAGGGGGACCAACCTAGTTCGACGATCACGCGTAGGCCTGGCGTCGGATCTGGAACGGTAACAGGTCTCGTCGCCTCCGGTTCCTCGATTGCAGGTAGCGCAACGAAGCGGTAATGACGTCAGGGTCGCCTCGGCTGCGGGTAGCGTAGCGAGACAGCAGCAAGGCAGCTACGTACATCACGGTTACGGCGGTAGCAAAACAGCGGCAACGGGCTAGGGACAACAGCGGCTACGGCAAGCCAACGGCTGTAACGGCTTCAAGGGGCACAGCCTGAGGGGAGCAGTCCATGGCGAGGAGGGTAGCAGCCGGCTGGCAGTTCAGAGGAGCGGCCAGAGGGGCTCTGGTGGTAGTCGGTGGCAAGGGGGCAGCCGAGCAGCGAGCAGATGGGCGCTGACAAGGTGCTGACGGAGGGACAGGGGTCTGCGATGGTCAGGGGAGGACGGCGGTTGGTCGGTGAGGCAGCAGTCAGAGCTGTCGGCGTGTGGGTTGACTGGGGGTTGTCGACGTCGGGCATCGGGGCGTCGGGCGGCCTGATCTGGGCGGCCGACCATCAGGTTTGCAGCAGCTGTCGGCATCGAACGGTGACGCCGGAGGGAGGCTGGCCATTGCGAGGTGGTTTGGGGTGATTCAGAGAGCAGCGACGCCAGTGGTGGCTTGCTGGCGACGAGAGAGGTGGCAGCGCGAGTGGCCGTTGATTCGTGCTGCCGTCGATTGTTCATCGGGAGAGAGAAGAATGAGGGAGAGGGTATGGGAGAGTTGACAGAACTAGGTTTTGTTTAAAGAGTTAGGCGGCTACGTGTGAAGGGTAGCCCTAGGTTTAGTATTAAATAGAGAGGGAAGAGAGTGCTAAGAGATTGTACGTGGGTGAGATGGGGGGTGCACGTGGGAGAGAGAGTTAAGGGGGGAGTTACGTGATAAAGGGGAAACGAAATAGGATTTGATATTTTTATTAGATTTGGGATTTTTTAAAACGTTTAAATTTTTGAATTTGAATATTTGAAACATAGGGTAAATTTAATATACAAATAAGAGTGATATAGTGGGTTGGTCCAACGGCGTCCGAAAAAATAAAAGAAACATATCGGGACGATCGTGACGTCGCGAGGGTCGAGAATACGGGGTCCGGTCACATGCTAGGCTTACCGAAACAATAATAAAATAAAGTACAAAAAATACACATACAGAGCAAAAATACGTTCAAAATACGCACGGTCGAAGAGAGATCGTTACAGATAAGGATTAACTAGCATTAATAAAAGCCTTTAATTGATATTACGCATATAAATGACAAGCAATCTTCAATGGACCATGATACCGATCAATGTGCTTGGCTAAGTTTGATGGATCACCCTAGCTCGACTAGGGGTTAAATGGTCTTGGCTTAGTCAATTCCATGGCCGTGTCCGCTGGACTGCAAGGGCGTGAATCATTATTATGCAACGCTGTCAACTATATCTAGTCAAATACGTTAGTAAATATTTTACAAGATAATTCGTAGCCCTCTTTTTTTAGACGTTGGGATCTGTAGGATCCGTGTTATAGTTGTTGAGCTACACTCAAGCTGTGACACGGCAAACTTGCAGAAACCAATATCTTCATACATGTGTCTTAACCCAAACCGTCGCGTCGTGAATACACTGAGCACCGGCGTAAGTTAAAGACAATGAGGTAGTCTAGACTTGACCCAAACCGTCATGTCGTAAATACACCGAGCGTCGGCATGTCAAGCCAGACGCGAATCAAAGGTCTGACTAGACTAGTTATAGTGATTTGGATAAGCACACTCATGATCACAAATGACACGGGATAAAAATCAAATAGGGAGTCATATACGATATGATTGACGAAGAGTTCGTCTACCGATAGCAAAGTCTAACGACTTGTTGAGCTACACTCAAGGTCGGGCGACCTGGGGTTATTGGGTTACTGTCCCACTAAAATTTTAATTATTTTATGGCTTAAATGATTTTAAAATAGTGGGAGAGTATAATTGGATAAAAACCATTCTAATTATATTTAAAATATTTTGAACACATGCTAACTATACGAGTTCTAATCTTTGCAGCATGACGAGTAATACTAAACATATTCAAGATAAGAATATATTAATTGGTAATAATACAAAAGGACTGGCTAAGGGGAATAATAGCAGTACGGGAACAAATAAAGAAAGTGCATTTTAATGCCTCAACTTCAATAATGCAAAGTGTAATTCTTTTTTGTGAATTCTAATGCATGGGTATTAGATACCAGTGCAGGCTCTTTTATCTGTAATCAGTTACAGTGAATGAGAATTATTAGAAAGCTCGAAAAGAATGAAATCGTTCTCCAAGTCGGCAATGCAGCAAATGTTGATGTTGTAGCCGTGGGAGATCTAAAACACACATTAGCTAATGGAGCTAACTTGCTTTTGAAGCAATGTTACTATATCCCAAACTTCCTATGTAATATTATCTCCGTCTCGGCTTTGGCTAGAGAAGGTTATAATTTTGCTATCAACAAAAATGTTATGAACATTTTCTTTGATGGAAATTTGCTAGGTTTTGGGACACTAAACAATGGTGTATACACTTTGTGTAATAAAGTTGTATTAAACATTAATACAAGAAAACGTAAGGAATCAGGTTATAATGAAACCTACCTTTGGCACTGTAGACTAGGCCATATCGAAGAAAAAAGACTCAACAAGTTACATAAAGAGGGGCTCTTGGGCCTCTTGAATTATGAGTCATTCGACACTTGCAAGTCTTACCTCAAAGGTAAAATGGCCAAAACTCCTTTTACAAGTCAAGGGGAGAGAGTTATTGAACTCTTGGGTCTAGTACATTCTGATGTATGTGGACCCATATCTATATTTCCCAAAGGAGGATTTTCATATTTCGTTACATTTACTGATGATCACTCTAGGTTTGGACATGTGTTCTTGATGAAACACAAGTCTGAAACCTTTGAGCAATTCAAAGAGTATCATAACGAAGTTGAAAAACAGACTGGTAAAAATATCAAGATCCTTCGATCAGATTGAGGAGGAGAATACTTGAGCCATGAATTCCTTGCATATTTAAAAGAGAATGGGATTCTCTCTCAGGTCACACCTCCTTACACACCTCAACATAACGGTCTGTCAGAATGGAGGAACCGCACCTTGTTAGACATAGTGCGATCCATGATAAGTGAAGCTGAGTTAACAACTTCACTCTGGGGATATGCCCTAGAAACTGCTATATATATTCTCAATAAGGTTCCATCAAGGTCTGTGCCGATGACACCATATCAGATATGGACTAGCTAGAAACCCAGCCTTAACCACTTAAGGGTGTGGGGTTGTCCTGTATATGTCAAAAGGCATAATCCAGAAAAACTGGAAGACAGATCTATTCTGTGTAAATTCATTGAGTACCCGAGACACTCGTTAGGATATATCTTTTACCATCCAGCGCAACAAAAAATTGTTGTCTCTAGACATGCCACCTTTTTAGAAAAGGAGTTCCTTGTGAAGGAATCAATTGGCAATGTGATTGATCTGGACGAATGTTCGGAAGAAGTATTTACACCGGAATAAGTGTCGGAACCAGTGGGAGAATTAGAACCTGATATCTCCCAAGCAGTCATTAGGAGGTCTGATAGGATTCCTCGAGTCCCTGATAGGTACTACGGTTTTCTCGTAGACGAAGGGATTGAGGATAACATCATATTAGATGATGATCCTATTAGCTTCCAGGATGCCATAAAGAGTAGAGACTCTGAAAAATGGCTAGATGCAATGAAAACCGAAATAGATTCCATGCACATGAATAAGATATGGACCTTAGAAAACGTGCCCAAGGGAAGCACTCCTATTGGCTGCAAATGGATCTTCAAAAAGAAGATTGGTGCAGATGGAAAGATAGAAATGTACAAGGCTATGCTGGTTGTGAAAGCTTATCGTCAGATTCTAGGAATAGATTATGACGAGACTTTCTCACCAGTTGTCATGCACAAGTCTATCCGGATTGTACTCGCTATTGTTGCCCCTATGACTACGAAATCTGGCAAATGGATGTAAAAACTGTGTTTCTAAACTGTGATTTAGAAGAGCAGATTTACAAAACTCGGCCAGAAGGTTTTGAAGTCAGTGGGAGTACAGAAAAAGTGTGTAGACTGCATAGGTCCATCTATAGACTAAAGCAAGCTTCAAGAAGTTGGAAGATCCGTTTTTACAAGACAGTCAAAGAGTTTGGTTTTGTCAGAAATAAGGATGATACGTGCATCTATAAAAGGACCAGTAATAATTCTTTAGTTATCCTCATACTGTATGTGGATGATATTCTGATAATAGGCAACAACTTAGAGATGTTGAAGTCTGTTAAAGAATGGCTATCAACTATCTTTTCCATGAAAGACTTGGGAGAAGCATCCTACATATTACGTGTAAAGATCTATAGAGATAGCTCTAAACGGATGCTAGGACTCTCCCAACCTAGGTACATTGACATTGTGCTAAAACGGTTTAGCATAGAAAATAGTAAGGGTGGTTTAATACAAGCCAATCATGGAATAAACCTTTCTAAGGAGATTTCTCCAAAAACTGACTTGGAAAAGGATCGCATGAGCAAGATCACATATGCTTCGGTAGTAGGATCTATCATGTATTCCATGATCTGTACCAGACTCGATGTCTTTTATGCACTAGGTGCAGTAAGTCGATATCAGTCTAACCCTGGAGAAGAATAATGGAGAGCAGTCAAGACAATTCCTAAGTACTTAAGAAGGACTAAAGACTTAGTCTTGATTTATGGAAGTGAAGAGTTCAAGGTTGAAGGTTTCACAGATTCCAGCTTTCAGAGTGATATAGATGATAGCAAATCGATCTCTGGATATGTTTTCACTCTTAACGGACGAGCAGTCAGTTGGAGGAGTTCAAAACAAGATATTGTTGCAGACTCCACGATGGAGGCCGAATACATAGTGGCCAATGATGTGACAAAGGAAGCAGTCTGGATGAGGAAGTTCATAAACCAGATGTGAATGGTACCTGCAATTGAAAATCCAATACCGCTGTATTACGACAACAATACAACCATCAGTCTCGTTCAAGAACCAAGATTCCACAAGAGATCTAGACACATTCTTCGGAAGTATCACCTGATACGGCATATTGAGAAGAGAAAAGATATAGAACTCCTTAGAGTCTGTTCGGAAGACAACTTAGCAGATCCATTCACGAAGGCGCTGGCACGCGATCGTCTAGAGAGACTAGTGTGTAAATGTGGTATGAGATACCAAGATAAATGGCCCTGAGTGCAAGTGTGAAATGTAGAGAGATGTATGCCATCGAGGCTATTTATCTTTGTAAACATCTTGTTCATAAATTAAAGTATGCTTTCTGGTACAAATTGTCTGAGTAATTTTCTATTGTACATATTGCTTAGATAATTTCCTTAGACTCCAAGTTAGGTCATACATGTTTCAAGATAGAGATCACGATTATGAGAAATGTCTGACCGATAGGAGCTTGAGTCTTAAAAGCGTCTTGGTCGTAGATGCGTTGAGATAGGATATCGGCACAGCGGAAAGACCATTGTGTCTCTTTCTTGTTGGTCTCATAATCATGCGACTTGATGAAGTCGGAGATAAGACATAGGTGCTCATTAGAGAATGAGTCCATTGAACGACCCAAATAAAGAGTTATCAAATGGTTAGACATTAACTAACTGTTATTAATAACTCTAGTGATGATAGGCAAGTTGGTCCTTATGACTTGATTTCATTGTACGAAGTTGTGCGTGAACAGTGTCACTTAGGTCTATGATTTAGCTTCGAGACAAGGCCTGCTGAAAGATCTTAGGCTGGGTGACACTTGAAGCGTACGAGCTGAGTAATGATCAAGAGAGGATTCGTCTCTTCCGTTAATGGGAAGTTAGTGTCGCAGGCTCAGTATGGCTCTCGGTAAAACCATGGCCAAGGTATGTTGTAGGATGTACAACATGAATGTACCAGAGACTGATGGATACTGACCACTGCTAGCTAGTGGGGTTGACAGAGTTCCATACCCTAGGCTAGGCAAGTGACATAGTTAAGACGAAGGGACTAAAACTGCGGAATTCATCATGGATACAATCAGTATGATTCCGACGGCACTTTTGCTAACAAGTCAATCACATAAATATGATTCTGAAACAAGGATGACACCTGCTGCTCGTGGTTACTGTCGTCTAGGGACTTCGAGTCCCAACCTGTAGTAGGGTCAGGCTGTATGGTCTCACACCGAGTAGTATTCACGTCGTAGTAATAGGAAGAACGTAAAGAGGAATGCATTCGATGCAATAGAATAATTAAGTACACAAGTTAGTTGTGAGATTAAAGCATTTGCGATTGAAGAGGACTTCCTGAGGAATCCACAGGAACAAACCGCGTTGGAATTGGAGCTCAAACGAGCCCAGAAACGCAAAAACAGCACAAGGCAAAGGTGGGTTAGACCCACTTAGACAAGCGGGTCCACCCGCAAGAGAACGGGCACGGCCCGCTGTGTTCAGCAGGCACGGCCCGCTGTGTTCAGCGGGCCAGGCGCCCACTCCGGGTGCGCCCAATGTGGGCGTGCCTATTGCACTTGGCGGGCGCGCCCGCTAGCTTGGCGGGTGCGCCAGCAACTTAAGTTGTTTTTGGCTAGGGTTTTTGAAACCCTTGACGGCTACGAAATGTGTGACGTTTGCTCAACTTTGAGAAATTGTTTGAAGGATCTAACAGAGTCGGATTTTGTCACCGTTATTTCCTACGCGTTCAACATTCCTAGCTCTTCGAAATAATAACTTGTATCGTCTCTAGAGCTCAATGGTGAGGGAGATTTAATTGGTTGAAGTTAGACCTTTGAGAAAGGCTCTCTAACTTAATTAAATCTCTCTTCACTATTTTTGTTCCACATTGCTCGTGACAAATGAGGAGGGGCCGGCCTCTTATAAAAATAGGGCGCCCTTTCTTCATTGTTTTTGCACCAAGTCTCTGATTGAGGAGCTCCAAATTTTTTGAGCACACTCGATCAAGACCTAAATTATTCTTCCTCTGTAGTTCTTTCTATCCTCCAGTCGGGTCCTAGCAAGACTACGAGGAGGTTTAGATTTGATCCAGAAATCTCTGGTGTGGGTCTGCTCAAGTGAAACTTTCTTCGGCAAGTGATTGGCTCGGAGGCACGGTGCAGGTCGGGAGGCGGTTCAGCTCGAGGTGAGGCACGGTGCGGTTCAAAAAGCGGCTCAGCTCGAGGCGTGGTGCGAGAAGACGGTGCGGTACATCTTGCCTGTACCAAGGCAAGATTCTGGGTGAGTCCTTTTTATCATGCATTTCATATTTTGCATTAGTTAAACCTTTCTCGGGTTGGCCAGACCCAACCGGAGTCAGTAGATAATCCTGGCTAGGGAGCATGTTTCCTTAGGGTAGCTTTTATTAAAAGAGTTTAATAATATTTTTCCGCTGCTTCTTTTATATTTTGTCCGTCCGACTTAGGACGTGCTAGAATATATGCCCTAAGAGACCTTGAAAATCCCAACATTGACTACCTACTAGGGGTGTATGTATTTTTAATGTACTTGTCAATGTTTGTAATCGCATGTTAGTAAAGTTATGCACATTTTGGGGTGTAATGTACATGATAATAGGTGTGCTTATATGTGGGTGTATCTATTGTATGATCTATATATTAGTTTGTATGGACGTGTGCTCATGCGTGGATAGGTATGTGCTTAGCTATAGGTATATATATACAAATTATATGAATAGGTGTGATTTACGTATAGTAGCAGAATTATGATGTTGTATTACTTTCTCTACAGGATGATGTATGTGCATGTGTATACCAGGAGGTATACATAATTGTATGTTTGTAGCTACGTATGGATGGGTATATATAATAGTATACTAGCTATATGTAAATTCCTATGGTTGAGTATACTTGTGTGAACATATAGTATGTATGTCTACGTTTTAGTGTAGATATAAGGTAGGTGTGTAATAATGTAAGTACGGATATGTACGTAATGTGTATGTGGATATTTATATGTATGTAACTATATGATGTATGTGTAAGTGTATGAATGTGAGTAATACATTATTTTTATAATATATGTATGCCTAGGGTAGAGTGCTCTTAACGTCTAGGTCTGGTCATCCTTAAGTTGGCCATACACAAGGAAGTCAGAAGACGGACTTGATTTTAAGGTGGATAAATTGTAGTGGCCCAGGTCCGTATAAGTAGGACATGTCCATTTTGTGTATGGTGTAATATATGTGGTGCATAAACTTATAAGTGTGTAGTGATGCATATTATGCAGTGCGTATAGTGTATTACATAAGTGTAGAGTGATTATACTATTGTGATATTATTTAATTGAATATGAATGCGCTAGTATTGAGTGATGTGTTTATATGACGTGTAAAACAATATGATTGGGGATTCTGATTGTGTAAATATGGTAGTGCATTATGTATTAATAATAATGTGAATGTGCAAGATGATGGCACATTTGCAGTTAATAAGTTGATGTGAGTGTATAGTACAGTGCTATTATTTGTCTTAATTATAATATTGGTTTTAATTGAATTGTATGATTGTACTATATAAATGGTGTTATACTTTAGTTGTGAAATATTAGTGTTATTATTGATATATAATTAGTGATGTATGGGTGAGTGTTAATATTATTATAAGTATGATTGTTAACTAGTATTAGTAATAGTATTACTACTGCTATTATTATTAATGTTAAAAATAATTGAGCGTTTATGTATAATAGCATGATTGTTATTTATGAGTAATGTATGAGCGTAGTAAAGAGTGTGGTGCGTGTATATTGGAAGAGAAAGTGTGCGGGCACCATCCTCACTTTTCCCCGCATATTGGTTGATAAGAATTCCGAGGACGGTATTGTTCTTAAGGTGGGTAGAATGTAACAGCCGGTATTTTATAATACGTATTTTGCACGTATTTTATTTTTGTCTTGTGGTTTTCGTATCGGTACTTAACTACGTATCCGTTCTGTGTAAAATTGTTATGTGTATTTTGCTACGTAATCGCATTACTTACATGCGTACCTTATAACGTATTAGCTTTAATTATTTTTAAATCAACTATCATATAATCTCATTAAACAAATATTTCAAAATTTGAATTTGAATTCAATTTTCTCTTCCATATTTAGATAGGAGACTTTTTATCTTCTTTTTAATTAGCAATTAATCATATCCCTAATTGCAATTAACTCCATTGCTCTTTCCCCTTTTCACCTAGATTTAAACCCTTCCATTTTCGTTTTAAAAACCCTAACGTTTTCTCCCCCAGCCACAATTTTCATTGGGCTCTCATTGTTTCGTTACATGCTAATAGGAACCCAGGCTCACACGTGTATAAACCCAAACACTACAATTAAAACCTAGGACTCTTATTCACCCAACCCAGCCTTCAAGATATAAACCTAGACTTGGGCTCTCTTCTATCAGCCGCACAAAACAAAAACAAAAAAAGAACCCTAAGCTCTCTAACTCGGCCGCTCAACTTTTCCCCTCCCCTATCCTCTCCCCCAACCAAAGCAAACCCACCTCTAAACCCACCAAAACCCTAACCTTCGAGCAACCCAGCCATGGAACCCTCCGGCCATCTCCTCCACGCGTGCGATCCCCTCCGCCTGACAACCCTCCCGAACGCCGACCTCAGCCCGGCCATCTCCCCTTCCTCCTCTCCCCGGCACCACCCGACCGCTAGACCCCCGGCGTCGTCTTCTCCGGCACCGGCAGCCACAAACCACCCTCGCCCTCCTGTCCTCTTCACGTCGATGCCCCTCCAGGCCGCCTGAAACGCCAGCAGACCCCCTCCATGGCCTGCCACCCTCCAGCCAGCCGTCGCTGCCCCTCTGCTCGCCTTCCTGCCATTGCAGACCTCCCTGGCGACCCACAGTCACCACTTTCCGCTCCTCCCATCGCTGTCGTGGGAAGTTTCCAGCCCGTAGCCGCCGTTAGATGTCGTACGCGTCGTCGCTACCCCCCTTCACTGTGTCTCGACCATTCTCTGCATCACCGGTTAGTAGATCTATCCATACTATGTTATAACCCACATCCTAGGATAGAAGACATAATAAAACTGGATAATTAGACGTCGTAAAAATCGTTTGTTACTTTTAATATGTTGGAAAGAACCTAATTCTGTTATATGTTTAATCAAACCAGAAAACTGGACGTGTCATAACGTAATACTCGTCAAGACGAACCCAACGACACCAAGTTCATCAAAATCAGGCAAGTGTGCGAATTGTTATGAATTTTTGAAGTTTAAAGTTTAAATTGTCGTTTTCACTTAAAGCTGAATAACAAGAATTTGACCCGTGAAATGACGTTCACAAAAATATCCATGACAATCCATACTTAATTTGTGACACATTGACATAAAATATCGTATGATTAGGATTCCGGAGTAAATAACGAAAAATACTGGACTGCAGCATGTTTAATAAACAACCCCTTTAATTTCATTGTTTAAATCATTTTTGAATGTTGTAATTCACGAAAATCTGAAATTAACATGATCATATGCTCCACAGCTTATTTGTACACACGTCACTATATTGGACATTAGTGGAACAAGTTGAAATTTTTGAATTCCTGAATTCGTGCGCCTCAAAAGGCGAAATCGTGAAATCGTGAACTCGTGTGACTCATTTAGGCTGGCCCATGTTTCAGCACATTTTTGGGCATGGTTAGGGTTGAGCGGCCACTAAGCGTATGAAAGGATCATCTCTTCAAGATCACCACCTATACGGTGGGTTAGCATCAATCACGATTATACCTCCATGAGAAGAATGATTCACTTATGACGTGTTAAAGGCGAGAACCCTAAGCATGTTAGGAAAACATTTGCATGGAACTAGAAATAGTTGTTGCAACTTTATTCGCACATTAGAACTGGCATGTTTGCTTTAAATTCATTGAAACTGCCATGTTGTAACTGCTTACTTTAAATTCTTTAGAACTGCCATGCTTAGAAGTACTTTACTTTATTTTAAAATTGCCATGTTATAACCATGCTATTGATATCTTGTACAATCTGTCAATGCTTCATAATTTATTACTATTTGTACACCTTTCCTTGGGTTGTCTTACCTTTACCTGTAGATCCTTGCTGACATACATTCGTGTTTTGGAACGTATGTCAGATCACGAGCTAGAGTACCATGAGGACTTGTTTGTGACGTCTAACGTAGAGAGCCAGGAGTCTGCTGCTGACGCTGAGTCCCTCCCTGTGGAGGACTAGAGACCTGTGTTGTTGCTGCTTTTCTTTTAGTTTGCTTTAGTACTTTGTTTAGAGTATGCTCCTTGTTGTAGTTCCTTTGGCCATGATGATGCCTTGTTGTTTTATTTCGTGTATGAATATTTCTGGATGTGGCTTTTAATTATATGAATGTTTTTATTGTTCCGAAATGCATGCAAGAACCTATAATGATGTTGTCACAGACGCTTAATGAACTCGAGATTCACCGCTTCAGTTCATGCGGACCTTCATAACGTTCTCGCTTCCATCGTATTTTGGAAAGCGTGGCGTTACAGGTTTTAGTGGTGACCCATGCAGGTCGTGCACTTGCAAACTTCAGAATAATAGAAATACTATCATTAGCCAAAACGTCTAGAATTACCTCGTACACGAAATTTGCCCAAGTAACTTGTCTCAGCATAATAGGGAGACCCAACACCAGGATTATAGGAAGATCTAGTTAGACACCCTTACTTGTTAGTTAGACACCCATGCTTGTTAATTAGACACCCTTGCTAAGACTTAGTATTATCATCCTAGGAGTCATCTTAGTGGTTTCTCACCCAGCTCTAACCATATTAGATCTAGAGTTTCATTTAGTCGTTCGCTCGGACCTATCAATTTCGGGCCCAGCACAACGTAATGATCGTTGCATCCGTACAAGTCGAACCTGAGAAGCCTGCTATAGTTAGAGACTTAGAAGATGTATTCCCTGAAGACATTTCCAGATTGTCGTCCGATCGAGCGTTGGAGTTCGGCATTAATCTTATGACATGGGCTCAACCGATCTCGAAGGCACCTTATCGTATGGCTCCTGCAGAACAGGTAAAGCGACGTTAGCTTTTGGACGACCTGTTACAGAAAGGATCCATCCATCCCAACGTATCTCCCTAGGGCGCACCTGTTCTGTTGATCAAGAAGAAGGATGGATCGAAAAGAATGTGCGAGAATTATCGAGAGCCGGACGGGGTCACTGTGAGGAATAAGTAACAGTTACCTCGCATCGACGACACCTTCGATCAACTCGGTGGATTGTGAGTCTTTTCTAAGTTGGATCGCATGAGTGGATACCGTCAGGTGAAGGCCATGAATGTCGGCATCTACTAGACCGCTTTTCGGATCAAGTATGGACATTGCAAGTTCGTTGTCATGCCGTTCGGTGTGACCAACGGCCCTGCAGTATCCATGAATCACATAAGTATCATATTCTGCGAGTTTCTAGATAAATTCGTAATGATATTAATAAATAATATAGTAGGTCTATTCGTAGAACGAAGAGGAGTATGCATAGTATATGCATATGCTATCAGGGACTGCCCTTACCGTAATAATAAGTCGTCGACTGCTGAACCTTCTGGAACCTACTCAGCGTGGACCCTCTCCGAGTCCACAACATGAGACTTTTGAACAAGTGAGGCAGAACCAGCCGTGGCGTCAGGAATTTTCCATGACAACCGCAGAGGCCAAGACTGATGAGCAAGTGACTTTAAGTAATGCCCGACCTTTCCTTTATAGTACTTATGGTATAGGTATAGTAGACCCATTGATATTGATTGTGATGATCGTAGTGTATATATAGATAGTGTGTGTGGACCCATGTGTGTGGATCTTGGTGCTCCACTCATGTATGAGTGTGCATACCCTTAGTATATTAATACATTATGGTTGCCTATTGTGTTGAATACACATTTTCAGTGATATACGTGATGTATATATAGTCGTGTGAAGGGTAGTGAGTGTTATGTTTATACATATGTGAGAATAGCTATATCACTATAGGGATATCTGTGTGTATTAGAATTGGTGTTTGACTAGCTATTAGGGGTGTATGTATTTTGAATGTACTTGTCAATATTTGTAATCGTATGTTAATAAAGTTATGTACATGTTGGATATAATGTACATGATAATAGGTGTGCTTATAGGTGGGTGTATGTATCTATTGTATGATCTATATATTAGTGTGTATGGGCGTGTGCTCATGCATGGATAGGTATGTGCTTAGCTTTAGGTATATATATACATATTATATGAATATGTGTGATTTACGTATAGTAGCAGAATTATGATGTTGTATTACTTTCTTTACGGGATGATGTATGTGCATGTGTATACCAGGAGGTATACATAATTGTATGTTTGTAGATACATTGGATGTGTATATGTAATAGTATACTAGCTCTATGTAAATTCCTATGGTTGAGTATACTTGTGTGAACATATAGTATGTATGTCTAAGTTTTAGTGTAGATATAAGGTAGGTGTGTAATAATGTAAGTACGGATATGTATGTAATGTGTACGTGGGTATTTATAGGTATGTAACTATATGATGTATGTGTAAGTGTATGAATGTGAGTGATACATTGTTTTTATAATATATGTATGTCTGGGGTAGAGTGCTCTCAACGTCTAGGTCTGGTCATCCTTAAGATGGCCATACACAAGGAAGTCAGAAGACGGACTTGATTTTAAGGTGGGTAAATTGTAGTGGCCCTGGTGCCGTATAAGTAGGACATGTCCATTTTGTGTATGGTGTAATATATGTGGTGCATATAAGTGTGTAGTGATGCGTATTATGTGGTGCGTAAGGTGTATTACGTAAGGTGTAGAGTGATTATACTATTGTGGTATTATTTGATTGAATATGAATGCTCTAGTATTGAGTGATGTGTTTATATGACGTGTAAAACAATATGATTGGGGATTCTGATTGTGTAAATATGATAGTGCATTATGTATTAGTAATAATGTGAGTGTGTAAGATGATGGCACACTTGCAAGTAGTAAGTTGATGTGTGTGTATAGTAAAGTGCTACTATTTGTCTTAATTATAATATTAGTTTTAATTGTATTGTATGATTGTACTATATTAATGGTGTTATACTTTAGTTGCGATATACTAGTATTATTATTGATATATAATTAGTGATGTATGGTTGAGTGTTAGTATTATTGTAAGTATGATTGTTAACTAGTATTAGTCGTAGTATTACTACTGCTATGATTATTAGTGTTAATAATAATTGAGCGTTTATGTATAATAGCATGATTGTTATTTATGGGTAATGTATGAGCGTAGTAGAGAGTGTGGTGCGTGTATATTGGAAGAGGAAGTGTGCGAGCACCATCCTCACTTTTCCCCGCATATTGATTGATAAGAATTCCGAGGACAGAATTGTTTCTTAAGGTGTGTAGAATGTAACGGCAGGTATTTTATAACACGTATTTTGCACGTATTTTTTGTCTTGGGGTTTTCGTATCGGTACTTAACTACGTATCAGTTCTGCATATTATTGTTAGGCGTATTTTGCTACGTAATTGCATTACATACATACGTACCTTATAACGTATTAGCTTTAATTATTTTTGAATCAACTATCATATAATCTCATTAAAACAAATATTTCAAAATCTGAATTTTAATACAATTTTCACTTCCATATTTAGATAGGAGCCTTTTTATCTCCTTTTTAATTAGCAATTAATCCTATCCCTAATTCCAATTAACTCCATTGCTCTTTCACTTTTTCTCCTAGATTTAAAACCCTTCCATTTTTTTAAAAAACCCTAACTTTTTCTCCCACAGCCGTAATTTTCATTGGGCTCTCATTGTTTCGTTACATGCTAATAGGAACCCAGGCTCACACGTGTATAAACCCAAACCCTACAATTAAAACCTAGGGCTCCTATTCACCCAACCCAGCCTTCAAGATATAAACCTAGATTTGGGCTCTCTTCTATCAGCCGCACAAAAAAAACAATACCCATCTCTAACTCAGCCGCTCAACTTTTCCCCTCCCCTATCTCTCTCTCCCAACCAAAGCAAACCCATCTCTAATCACCCCACCGAAACCCTAACCGCCGAGCAACCCTGCCACACAACCCTCCGACCATCTCCTCCACGTGCGTGACCCCCTTTGCCTGACAACCCTCCCGAACGTCGACCTCGGCCCGGCCATCGCCCCTTCCTCCTCTCCCCGGCACTACCCGGCTGCTAGACGCCCGGCGTCCTCTTCTCCGGCGCCGACAACCACAAACCACCCTTGCCCTCCTGTCATCTTCCCGCTACTACCCCTCCAGTCCGCCTAAAACACCGGCAAACCCCCTCCACAGCCTGCCACCCTCCAGCCAGCCGTGATTGCCCCTCTCCTCGCCTTCCCGCCGCTGCAGACCTCCCCGGCGACCCACAGTCGCCGATGTCTGCTCCATCCCTCACTGTCGTGGCAATTTTCCAGCCCGTAGCCGCCGTTAGATGCCGTAAGCGTCGTCGCTACCCCCTTCGCTACGTCTTGACCTTTCTCTGCATCACCGGTTAGTAGATCTATTCATACTATGTTATAACCCACATCCTAGGATAGAAGACATAATAAAACTGGATAATTAGACGTCGTAAGAATCGTTTGTTACTTTTAATATGTGGGAAAGAACCTAATTCTATTATATGTTTAATCAAACCAGAAAACTGGACGTGCCATAACGTAGTACTCGTCAAGACGAACCCGACGACACCAAGTTCATCAAAATCTAGCAAGTGTGCGAATTGTTATGAATTTTTGAATTTTAAAGTTTAAATTGTCGTTTTCACTTAAAGCTGAATAACAAGAATTTGACCTGTGAAATGACGTTCACAAAAATATCCATGACGATCCATACTTAATTTGTGACACATTAACATAAAATATCGTATGTTTAGGATTCCGTAGTAAATAACGAAAAATACTGGACTGCAGCATGTTTAATAAACAACCCCTTTAATTTCATTGTTTAAATTATTTTTAAATGTTGTAATTCATGAAAATGCTAAAATTAACATGATCATATGCTCCACAGCTTATTTGTACACACGTCACTTGTCACGCGTGAAAGAAACAAGATTCCACCAAAATCCTCCTGGGCAATCATGGACTCAGACTCAGCGTCAGCAACACATCACGTACGCAGCAACGGTCTCGGGCTCAGGGTCTAACATGTGACGTAGCATGAATGCAATGAGGCCCGTTTCCCCCGGAAGTAGTTTTCAAGGAGTACAAGTATTGTAGCGTGTGCTACGAATGCAACAATCAACTGGGATGACATGTAAGATGCAATGCATGACAGTTAAAAGTGCGTACAGATAAGGAAAGTAAACGTGACAGTTTAGTATGCATGAACAACAAGTTTAAAGAGTTGGATCTAGCTTCGTTGTCAAGCTAGATCAATTAGGTGACGGATCTAGTTTCGTTGTCAAACTAGATCAAGTAGGCGTCTAGCCAGCTATCATTTCACTGACTAGTCTCTTTTACGCTAGGAACAAGGAAGTGGCCTAAAAACATGGCCCTACACAAGAGTTGGCAAGTTTCACTTGCCTGCAAGCACGACGTCTGAGCACACCGTCCAATGAGTCCAATAATCACAATTATCCTACGTGCACAAGTCCACCGGCCTAAAGTCCATATTATTAATCTTGATTAGTGAATTTAAAACATTTAAAATACTTTGAAAATACTGATTTTAGTCTTGATTAGCATGCAATTGGGTTGGGGGTCCTAGGGGGTACAAAGCGTTACCTCAACACGACGCGAAAGCTACACCGGCGTCGGGTAGCGACACCGGGGGTTGGAATAGAAGAACGCGCTCCAAGTCCTGATTCCAATATAGTTTCCTCGCTGGAAATTTCAGAGCATCAACCGGAGCGACGGTTCCAGATTCTAAAGCTAGCACGTGCGACGACGGGCTTCAACTTGTCGCAACGTCGTGCACGGCGAATCGTCGGAGAGAAAGCACCTAGGTGGGGCCCACAGTAGTCCTAGGGACCTTTGGGGGACCCACAATAACTCTGGAGAACTTGGGGGGCCCACGGTGGCAAGCGATGCGACGGGTGCGGGGTTGCGACGTTTGCTCTCGGTCGTACACAACCAAATGCGGGGGCGGCCATCGGTCGCTGCGGGGGAACAGCTTGGTGCAGCGCAGCGGGTCGGTGCGGGCCTTGGTGCGGAGGGGGTTGTCGGTCGGGCGCTTGGGGCGGCTCGGTCACGGCGCTAGGCGGGTCGTTGCAACGTTGCAAGTGTTGCAACGTTGCGGGCTTCGGCGATGGCGGGCGGGCGCCTCGGTCAGATGCAGAGCGATGCGGGCGACAACTGCGGGGCTTGCAGCGATGCGGGGAGCGGCTGTGAGCGGGGGCGGCCATCGGTCTGACCGAGAGATCTCCTCGGTCGGACACAACTGAAGCGGGGCGACGGCCGTGCAAGCGAGCGGAGCGGGGGAGCGGGCCATGGCAGCGGTCGGTGCGGTAGATTTGGGCCCGTTCTCTCGGTCTGAGCGGGGGAAGTTCGTCGCAACGTTGCGACGAATCGTCGCAACGTCCAATATGAGTTTTGGAAGAGGCTAGGGCTAATTTCTTGCGAAAATAGGTCTTCCTAGGGGTTGCTTATATAGTATAGATGGGTTGACTTGGTCTATGGCTAAATCTAATAGGATTAGAATATTAAAATAATTTAAAATTTGAAATTCAACTACTCCAACTCACCCAAGGGTTTGACTTGGTCCAAATGAGCTGGAAATTGGCTCAAAAATTCTTTAAAACGTTTAAAACTCAAATAAATTTTCTTTGGCCGAATGTAATATAAAAATTAATTATTAAAAATAATATAAAACTTGTTAAAAATATAAAAGTGGTCAAATAAACTCCAAAAATTATAAAATAAATATCGTGGTGATCTTGGCGACAAATGTGAGCTAACTAAGAAGACGGATCTCAATTTCGACGTCGGACGACGAGACTAAAAATAGAAACGTCTCCCGTCAAGAGTGAGAATCGTCACGTCTCATCGAGTAAGTTTAAATTGTGGACAACGACTCGAGAAGTGTCGTTCCAAGATAGTGCCACTATTTAATACTCTCAGAGACGTTTATAACGGCATATCACACGAAAGTGTTCACGAACAATCAAAGTCTAAAACAAACACGTGCACGGTTCAAAAGCACGTGCACGAACAACGTACCACGAAAGGTGGTCGTTACATCCTCCCCACCTTAGAATAAAGTCCGTCCTCGGACTTTCTAATATATCTAGTCGCTCTAATAACTACCCCAATCAAGTCATATAATAATCCAACCAGGTATAGTCATTACAAGCGCTTATATATGCACTAGGTAGTCAAACATTAACACTACCAACACGTATATATATATACATTCACGTACGTTATACATTAATACCTATTATAGTCCGTCAATTTCATACACGTATTTCAATCATATATATAAACATACATCCTTTATATAACTGCTACTCACAAAACATTAGTTCAGATACTTATATAGGTATGATCTCATACTAGCAAATACAATTATTGCTCTACGTATAGATAGCTACGTATGCACGAACATCAAGGGTATACTCCCCTCTAATATTCATCCAATACCAAACATCTCAACACATATAATCACACCATACCATTTTTAAATCAAATTCACCATACCACATTCGGTCCTATCAACCATGTGTGTAGCACTTAGAGTATACCCACTCAAGCTTGAGTGAGACTCAATACACATATTAGAATATTCTATATACGTAACACGACATTCATACATATACCAATACTACTCCCATATATATACATCTACCAATACAACCATATACATTCCATAAATCAATCACACTTAATATTTAGTCAGATAACCCCCACATAGTTCAATCTAATTATAGACCATAATAATAACATTACAGACATCAGCACCCACATATTTATAATACCCTCTCTAGTACAAACATTCACCGTATAGTCACACATAAATAATGTATATATTCACACCATAGCCTACTACCTAAAATTAGTATACTAGCATCCCAAAAAGTAAGCCTTACGTCTAAACACAATACATACCCACATACGAGCACACACTCATACGTGCTAACATATACGTCACATAATAGGCCTACCCTCTTAACCATACGTACTCTTATTATTATCACTACTAACATACACATAGCTTTACCAGTCATTTATTTCAACCATTATAAGTATCTCTTACTACATACACAACTTAGATATTTCAACGCTGACTCTTATATACACAGGCATCCCTAGTATAGTATAGCTATCCACACAAAAATCTATAACTACTAACACACAACAACTTTATACTATCACGAATAACTCCGAGTATATATATATATATATATATATACCACTCAATAGGCAAGCATCAATATACTATGGGGGCACACTCATTCAAGCCCACGTACACAACTTAGGTACGTGCACCACGACTACCTCACAAGGTCTAAGGGCCTACTAACAATTAAGGGTTGACACAGACATTGACGGACCCTAAGGCCTAAGCAATAAAGAGAGGTCAAGAGCGTGGCGAGGGAAGGATCGATAAGCACGAGTTCAGATAGGACGAATACAAGGAGACAGCTTGGTTAGACGAAACATTGACTCAATGGTGATGTTTAGGTTGAGGGAAAAGGGAGATGTAGTGATGCTTGAATAGGAGGGGAAAAAGAAAATAGGGTAAATAGCATGAGTTGAAATACGCAAAATTGAAAACTGTTGTACTTCAAAAAAATTGGAATTCCTCATCTGTATAAAATATTTGAAGATCGATAAAGCGAGTTGAAATAAGTTTGAGTCGAATATTCATAATAAGAGAAAATGTTTTATTGGTTTATATAAAATCAATGTAAAAGGAAGTAAAATTATTTACACGAATATTAAGGACATGGTTTAGAAATTTTATACGTCAGTAATTTAATATAATGTTGTCAAAAGTTTTGGAAAGTCAAGAATGAAATCAAGTAACGGAAAGATTTAAACTCATGTTAAATGCTTTCAAAACTTTTAGGCTTCGGAGGATTTAAAATAATCAATTTTGAAACTTCTTTTAGAAAACCATGGTTTGCCAAAAATGAGAAACTGCTTAACATAAAGTCTTAATATACGAGCACAACAAGTTTGGCACGGATATAAAAATAGTTGAAAGTATGTATGGTGCACGGAAAATAATATTAACTTAGTAGTAGAATTATCGAAATCGAATAGCAAGTCTTAAAAATCAAATCATGGAGGGTCTAAAGCAGGAAGAGGCTATGAAAATAGTAATTTTGCAAAAATCTGAAGTAGCGAAAACGACGAGCAAAGTCCAACTTGCTGAAAACTGAAATTCCATGTGTCTTGAAAGTATATTAAAGTGAACACGACGTATCATTCGAATTACACAAATAAGAGGGAAAATTTATAAATCGAATTGGGCAGGGCAAAAGTAAAACTAATATATGAAAGAACGACGCATTTACATAAGTATAAAAAATATAGGCTGGGAAAATACCATAAGCTAGTATTCCAAAAATTCCGACAAACGTTTTAAAAATTTAAATCAATGAAGGAGGATGAAATATAGGTATATTAAAATTTTGAGCAAAATTAAACTTAGTGGAAGAGAAGATTGAAAAATACTTTCAGAAAGTTCAGGTTTTGCAATGGAGATGTTTGAAAATTGACGACGATCGTCATGAGGCGATCTCGTGAATCGAGGCAAGGAAATTAGTCGGATGATCAGAAAATACATACGCCTAGGACATGAATCAAGAAAGTCTACGGAAACCCCTACGGTCGACCAACTAAAGATTAAAAACTAAGCGCTAAGACTTCTAAAGGTTAGGCGGTAAAGAAATGCGTTCAGCTTGGTCCGAAATCGATGAACCCAAGCGAACGACAGGAAGCCTAACTATCCTTCTTACCACCTAGTGTCGTAAGAAAACGACTAAACTCAGGGCTTATGACTCGGATGTTGCAATTTATTTGATGGACATTCTGTTATTATCGTTGTTTCGTTAATTCGCAATTGCAAGACTGGACCTGCATGGGCCACCAACAAAACCTGTCACGCCCCGCTTCCCAAAAATATGGAGGCGAAGCGTGAGAAGGTCCGCTCAGACTTGAAGCTACAAAGCTGCAAGTCCGATAAGCGTCAATCAAATTTAAAACTGCAGGTCCTTGCAATGCGAGCGAAACAAGATAATAATAATGAAATGAGACAAAAGAATAATCTCAGAATATCCATAAATAGTAGCATGAATGCAATGTCAATTAGGTGACGGATCTAGTTTCGTTGTCAAACTAGATCAAGTAGGCGTCTAGTCAGCTATCATTTCACTGACTAGTCTCTTTTACGCTAGGAACAAGGAAGTGGCCTAAAAACATGGCCCTACACAAGAGTTGGCAAGTTTCACTTGCCTGCAAGCACGACGTCTGAGCACACCGTCCAATGAGTCCAATAATCACAATTATCCTACGTGCACAAGTCCACCGGCCTAAAGTCCATATTATTAATCTTGATTAGTGAATTTAAAACATTTAAAATACTTTGAAAATACTGATTTTAGTCTTGATTAGCATGCAATTGGGTTGGGGGTTCTAGGGGGTATAAAGCGTTACCTCAACACGACGCGAAAGCTACACCGGCGTCGGGTAGCGACACCGGGGGTTGGAATAGAAGAACGCACTCCAAGTCCTGATTCCAATATAGTTTCCTCGCTGGAAATTTCAGAGCATCAACCGGAGCGACGGTTCCAGATTCCAAAGCTAGCACGTGCGACGACGGGATTCAACTTGTCGCAACGTCGTGCACGGCGAATCGTCGGAGATCTCCTCGATCGGACACAGGCCATGGCAGCGGTCCTTTGGCCGAATGTAATCATCACTATATTGGACATTAGTGGAACAACTTGAAAAATCTTGAATTCGTGAATTCGTGCGTCTCAAAAGGCAAAATCGTGAACTCGTGAACTCGTGTGACTCATTTAGGCTGGCCCGTACTTCAACACATTTTTGGGTGGGGTTAGAGTTGAGCGGCCACTAAGCGTATGAAAGGATTCTCTCTTCAAGAGCACCACCTATACGGTGGGTTAGCGTCAATCACGATTAAACCCCCCGTGAGAAGAATGATTTTCATCACGTCTTAAAGGCGAGAACCCTAAGCATGTTAGTAAAACATTTGCATGGAACTAGATATAGTTGTTGCAACTTTATTTGCACATTAGAACTGTCATGTTTGATTTAAATTCATTGGAACTGTCATGTTTGCTTTAAATTCATTAGAACTGCTATTTTGTAACTGCTTACTTTAAATTCTTTAGAACTGTCAAGCTTAGAAGTACTTTACTTCATTTTAAAATTGCTCTGTTATAACCATGCTGCTGATATCTTGTACAATCTGTCAATGCTTCATAACTACTATTCGTACACCTTGCCTTGGGTCGTCTTACCTTTACCTGCAGACCCTTGCTGACATACATTCGTGTTTTTGGAATGTATGTTAGATCACGAGCCAGAGTACCAGGAGGACTTGTTTGTGACGTCTGACCTAGAGAGCCAGGAGTCCGTTGCTGACGCTTAGTCGCTCCCTGTGGAGGACTAGAGACATGTGTTGTTGCTGCTTTTCTTTTAGTTTGCTTTAGTACTTTGTTTAGAGTATGCTCCTTGTTGTAGTTCCTTTGGACATGTTGAGGCCTTATTGTTTTATTTCGTGTATGAATATTTCTGGATGCGGCTTTTAATTATATGAATGTTTTTATTGTTCAGAAATGCATGCAAGAACATGTAATGATGTTGTCACAGACGATTAATGAACTCGAGCTTCACCGCTTCAGTTCATGCGGACATTCGTAACGTTCTCACTTCCATCGTAGTTTGGGAAGCGAGACGTTACAGGCCAACAGCCACGGATTTGTCCGTGGTCGAAGAACATCGGCCACAGCCATATTTTTCATCGTTAATCTGTGACTTTTTCTCTTCAGCCGCGGAAGATTCCATGGCTGATAGTTCACTTTCGGCCATGGATATGTCCGTGGCCGAAGGACATCGACCACTGACATATTTTTCATCGTTAGTCCGTGATTTTTTCTCTTCAGCCACAGTCGATTCTATAGACGATAAGTCACTTTCGGCCACGGATAAATCCGTGGCTAATATTCCGTGGCCGAAGAATGACATCCGTTATTCGGCCGCAGACTTTCAATCACAGCTTTATTCGTGTCCATAGCCGCAAGCAAACTATCGGCCACAGAAACGTCCACAGAAATGTCCGTGGCTAAAAACCCGTAGCTGAAGGACCATGTTCTACTAGTGCCACCCTTCTCCTCCCTGATCATGCATAACAGGTGCTGTCCGATCACTCTACCTTTCTCCATTTTTTGTCAAAGGCAATGTAGTTAGTCGATTTTAAATGGAATGACAAAAATGGGTTCTTCATTTCTAGCTGTTTACGCTTTTGAAAGTACAACAACGATGTTACGGCAAATCATGCTGGATAAAATAATGTAGCCCAATTTAAATGTGAAGCATACATGCTTTCAAGCTGGAAATGGAAAATTCAATTCAGAGCAAAAAATTTGGCATTGACGAGTTCAAGAACAAATTTATTGAGGAAAACACTCGACTTACCTAAAATTTTGCATCCATGCACACAAGTGAACGCCCGTTCCAATTGCTAAATCAACAATCACCGTCAAGTTTTACCGCCATATTTACAACTGAAAACGATCCCAAACAATATTTCACAAGCATTCCATCACTCGACCGATATCCCTTTAATCTGAAGGGCGTCCAATTTCTTGGGTCTTCTATAGTACTTCAATAAGAGGGAGCACAACACCACGCTCACCGATGAGGCTGCCATCGCAGCACCAGCCATCCATGGAGGCAACCTCAGTCTAGTAGCGGGAAAGAATACCCCTGCAGCAATTGGGATGCCTATAATGTTGTACCCGAGTGCCCATATGTAGTTCATGCGGATCCGAGAGAAAGTTTTCCTTGAAAGATCTATGGCAGTTATTACATCTTCTAAGTTGCTCTTCATTAGAACAATGTCAGCTGCTTCAATAGCAATGTCGGTGCCTGCACCTATTGCCATGCCGACATCAGCAGCCACGAGAGCTGGCGAGTCGTTTATACCATCACCAACCATGGCCACGGTTAACCCTGACATCTGCAAATGCATAATCGTGCAAATTATATCTGAGAACTTTCTAGACATGATGGTTTAGATTATTGAAAAGTCATGATTGGCATGTTTTCAGCACTTGGTAAACTTAAATGAAGGATTGAGAACGTTAGGTGTTAAGCTCTTCGTTAATCACATAAGATCCATTATATTCAAGAAAATGTTATGTATTACTACTGTGCCACTTTGGGCGTGTGACTTTCTGTGTATGCATGTCTGTGTCTGAATTTCCCCTACATCTACACACAATTTTTTGTTTTCTTCATTCGAGTCTTCTGAAGTTTCCATTTGCCTGAATGCCTTCATAAGATAATATTGCTGTTGCTATGATCGGATAAATTTTGGACACGCAATGTGGAAGATCAGCAGATGCTTAACATTGAGATTTGGAATCCTTCATGTTGAGATGGAAGATCTTTTGAAGCCAATAAGCGGCTGCATGCTTTGAATGTGGGGAAAATAAGGTTGCCTCCATGCTCAAGCATGAATAGACAACCTCATCTAGCCGTACGCTTTTTTCTAATATGCTGAATTATTGAACATGACTGACTGAGAGTTAGTATGATTGTATGAAATCTTAAGTTGCACATTTGAGGTGGTCTTTCAAGCCCGTATAAAAGTGGTCACATATCAGGGGTGGTAAAATGTAAGAAGGCCAAAGTGTATACAATTGCAAAAGAACACATACCTGTAATTCTTTGACTTTCTCTGCTTTCTGGTCTGGTTTAGCTTCAGCAACAATGCAATCGATTCCGACCTCCTTGGCAATGGCTCTTGCAGTACCCCAGTTATCCCCAGTTACCAAGATGCTCTTCACATTCATGGACCGCAGAATTGATATTACTTCTGAGGCACCGGGCTTTATCGGATCAGATATAGCTATGATCCCAACAATGTCATTATTTATAGAGACAACTATCCCTGTCTGAGCCAGTTCCTCAGTTTCCATCAGGATTTCAGAGGCTTCTCCTGGAACATGAATTCCTGACTCTACCATCAAGCTCTTATTCCCGATGACTAGTTCTTTGTTTCCTACTGTAGCTTTGACACCATGACCAGTGACAGAAATAAAGTTAAGTGCTTCAGGCCAAACATGATTATCTTCTTCATCTTTAAACTTTTTGGCATACTCTACAATGGCTTTGGCCAATGGGTGTTCGCTGTTTACCTATTAAGAGTGACACATGCCATGTACATTAATCAATAGAAGGTGCGAACATTAAAGAACAACAAACTGTGTCAATCACAATAAATTAAAACAATATAAATGGAAAATATATATTTTAAAAAATGGTCGCATGACCTGGAAAACAGTTTCTCCAATTATAAAAGCCCGATATCTTTATGTTTTGATATGATTTTGTAAATGACCTATATGCTTATAATAGATGAAAGAAATCTGAAATCTGAAAACATGATCAGTACTTTTGGATGATTACACACAATGTGGCATTGTTCCTTAGTTTACCACAAACTGGATAACAAAGATATAATACACACAATTCTATCCAAGCAAAAACCATAACCGTTTCTTGTACATCTACCCTTTTCAGTTTTCCCTTTTGCTAACTTTTCTCGTTGTGTAAATGACAGCGGTGCCCCAGTTTTGGGCCGACCATCACACTTGATACTTTTCTCGTCATGCATATGATCATCACACTTCATTCACAAATTCAAGTAAAATACATTTTCTCTGGTAATCAGATATCAGAATCAAATGAAATGATATCCTACCTCAGCCGCGGCAACATATTCATAGAAGTCGCATAGGACCATATGCTTTAGTAGCCTTGTATTCACAACAACTGGTTTCCCTGTGGTAAGTGTGCCTGTCTTATCAAACACAATGCAGTTCACCTACAAATAGAAGCATATAGATTTTAGTAAAGAAACATAAAGCACATAATACTTCTGTATTATTGAAGAACCTATGATAAATAAAGACTTAATGATCTAGATATCAGGTGAGTTGAAGGTAATTGGAGTCATATGGCATCCTCGATGCCCAAAAGTTAGAAAAAGGTTAGAAATTATACATTTAGAGTCTTGAAGATATGTACTACTATAAAAAGAGCGATGCTTATCACTTGTAATGAATATGTGAATGAAACATGAGGAATTAATTGGAAAAAAAAAAGAAACTGCCCTTTTACAATAACAAAAAAAGTTCAGTAAAATTAATCTCCTAAATGTTTGAGTATTGGAAAATTTTCTATCGTTAGTATTTTTAACGAAGCTAGTTAGCAAATTTATCTCCATCTTGAATGTGAAAATAAAGACATGGTAATCTATGAACAAGAAATAAAAAAGGTCAAATCATACAGACCTTATGTGCACTCTCAAGGGCTTGACCCCCTTTAATCAGCACACCCTGGGAAGCGCCGACTCCTGTACCCACCATAACAGCAGTGGGAGTAGCCAGTCCAAGAGCACACGGGCAGGCTATAACCATAACAGATATGCCAAATTGAAGTGCAAGCTGAAAGCTATCCATGGAAGATGGTATCCATGATTTTGGGTAACAATTGAATTTACCAACTAAAAACCATACAAGCCAAGTGGAGAATGCAAGAAGTATTACCTGCAAATAAAAAAGAAAAATATTTACTTCAACCAATATTCATGCATTAATTTGGGTTGTTAATAAAGTTAGTGGATATTTTTGTTTCCCAAGAAGTAAATGTCTACTATTTTTTCATGGAATTAGTAACAGATAATGATGAACATGCGACAACCAGGAGCAAGTGTAACACTAGTTTAGAGTTTGCAGTGAATTCTATCAAATGGAGGAATTTCAATTGCATAAGGAGAAGTTTTAATTATTCGTAAAGAGTTTTATTATTTTAGAATTCGGTTTAGTTTCTTTTGAGATTTGAGTCAAGTTAGGAGTTTTATTTTATTTTGGAGTCGTTTGCAACCTTATTCATAAAAAAGCAAGTTTCTTTTCTTCTAGAATTTTAGCTAGAATAGGACTAATTCTCTTAGGGATCAAAATTTGATTTTTAGATAAAGATCCTTGTATATTTCATTGTAAATAGAATCACTAAAGGTGAATTGAGATTTGAGTTCGTAAACCACGGTTGGTTTGCGATAAACCTAAAAAGTGAATGTAAGGTGTCCCTAGCCCTAGTTCTTCCTCAAATCGATTGGAACATAAGTCAGATTTTCTTTATATCCTAATCTCTTCACCACGAAACCCTAAAACTTTCATGTCCCAGTCACTTGGTATAAATACTATATTTTCTATTTTCCCATTACCATCCACGTTTCCTTTTCTTCATAGTTAGCTATATGTTTTTGGATTTCTTTGGTAAAAAAGAAAAATACAAAGAAAAAAGTCAAAAATACAAAAAAATATCATCGTCATCTATATCAATATCATCGTCATCAACTTCTTCTCCTCTAATTCTGACATCTTTGCCTTCACCATCTTCAAGTCATCTTCTTCTTCGTTCCAGTGCAACGAGAGCACACTCTTTACCATGTTGTTTACTTCTCCATACATATTAATGTAAATCAATGCCGATCACACCATGGCTTCGATATCAAGCAAAAACCCCCACCATCCTTGCATCATCACAATTACTAGATTACAACTGAACATTGACCAATTCCGATGTCCTTGTCATCACATCATCGATGCCACCTTGCCAGCCACTCATTGTTGACTCATCCTTAAACAAACTGTCATCTCTTCCCTATGTCACCTGCAAGTACTACAACCACACTAAAACCGGTTCAATTTCAAGTTGAATCTAAAAAATTGACTCGATTGAGCCATATCCAACCACATACCAAGCCATTACCGTAATAGGCTCTAGCCAAGCCATTTTAAATCAAACTCAAGCCAACCCGAGTCGACTTAGCCAACCTAAAACTAACTAGGGTTGAGCACTATTCATCTGCTTATCCAATTTAATATGTTTTTAGCTCTTGAACAAAGCTGATCTACAGTTCATACTTTATTTTGATATTTCCAAAGCTGGTTTTGAATCAATTTCAAGCCTTTGAGCGGCAAATTGAACTAGAAGTTGTTTTTACTTAATTTTAAGATGATGTTAGAGCTCTGTGCATAGATTTCAATGGGCTTTTAAGAAGATCGTTGCAATGAAGGCTATAACCATAGTTTAATATGACGTTCTGAGCAGCACCTCTTTATAATTTGTTCCATTTTAAAGGCTATCCTAATCGTCGTAAAGATTATGAAAGTTAGGAATCTCTTTTGGAAGGATTATTTGCTAACTACAACTTGATGGACGATGAGATGTGTTAGTATGCTAAAGAGTAAATGGTAAGCAAAGCTCGATCTTAGTGCTAAAGTACGTTTAAGGGTACACATATTGGTCATTAATGAAAGTCGAGCATATCTTCATAGACCCCTACCAGTTTGTCATTTGGTCTAAACAAACATCAAACTAAAAACTTTAGTTAACCTGAGCCAAACCATGCCGTAACATTATTTATAATAAGCCAATATTTCCTTTTAAAATTCTAGTTAGAATAAGATTAATTTTCTTAGGGGTCAATCTCTATGCTCAATATAAAGGCCTTTCTGTCATTCATTGTAAATAAAGAATTATATAAGATGAATTGTGATTTGAGTTTGTAAAGTTTGATTGTGATTGGTTTGCAAGGAACCTATGAATGCGAGGTGTAGGTGGGTGAGCGATTCATTCGGATGTCGAGCTCAAAAGTTATCTTTTAATTATCTTAGTTATAAATCCCTATTCGTAGTTCTTCTTCAAATCCATGGAATCATTAGTTTAGCTTTCCTTTAAATCCAAAATTTCAAATTCATTAAATCATTAGTTTAGCATTCCTTTAGATCCAAAATTTCCCCACCACCAAACCTTAAAGGTTCCCCCTTCCTGTCAAGAAAGATAAGGTTGGAGAAAGGATCTCACCCTTTAATCTTTCATCCAAAGTTTTAGGTCTCGGTTTTGGTCTTTCGAAAATTTGGGTTTCGGTATCAGTATCGTCCGTTTCGGTAGGTTCGGAAGCAAGTTTTGGGTTGTCTATATCGATAGTTTTAAATACGTAAATACCTATGAAATACTATCAAACACTTAAAAAATAAAGTATTAATCATATGCTATCAAATGCTAAGTACTAAACAGATAATTAAATTTGAGTTCGTAATCATATCAAATACTAAATGCCTAAAGTTTGATACCTAAGTATTATATACTAAATAAATGAATCGATTTCTAAGTTTGTCTTACACACCCACCATTTTACTTTACGCACATACCACTTATTTACATTTTGCCAAAAAATCGAAGGTTGTTGTGCGCACAGACTGTTTTACTTTACGCACATACCATTTATTTACAAGTTTGCCATTAAAAATCGATGATAGCCACTCCCAGCTGTGAAGCACGACTCGGGCCACACACTCTCTCTCTCTCAGTGCTCTCTATCTCTCTTACAGCCCACGGGAGTTCAGTGACGATGGCAGGGAGGACTTCGACGAGGTGGCGAGGCGAGGCAGGGAGGGTTTGGCCAGGCGACAAGGCGACATGGAGATGTGTGATGCCAGTGAGTTTAATTCTACTTCTTCCTCCTTTTTCTTCTTTCTTCTTTTTCTTATTTCTTCTTTTTTCCTTTTTATTCGTCTAATTCATCAATTATTTCTTTTTTCCGCCTCTTCTTCTTCCTTTTTTTAAAGCCTAAAGCTTAGGGTTCTGACCGATACCGAAAAATGGCAGTGGTTTCGGTCTCGGCTGCTACCGAGACCGAAACGAAACGGCCGAAACCCTAGGGTTTCGGCCGATACCTAAAACTATGCTTTCATCATTAGTTTAGCTTTCCTTTAGATCCAAAAAATCCCCACCATCAAACCTTAAAGGTTCCACCTTCCTATCAGGAAAGATAAGGTTAGAGAAAGGATCTCACCCTTTAATCTTACCTTAAACCCAATGCTTTTCCTTTTCCCTAACAGGTTAAATAAATTCACCCATTGTTATGGGAAAGAATAAAATTTTCTTTTCTATGATATAATTTAAGCAGAAGAAATTAAAATATAAATGCATGTAAAGCTATTGAGTAATACCCAAATACAATGGCAAACGATAGTAAATTATCTTAGTGCAAATGTCCTAGAATTGATTTTATAGTTCTTATTATATTTAGATAAAAGATGCAATTGCTTTTTTCTAATTTAATATGCGAACAGAGACTACTAATAATGTGTAAGTGATGTTCAAAGGAAATGGAAATGGAACCTCTGATAATGTAATAAACAAGCAGCATGGGAAAAGCATATAACTTTGATATTGATATTTATTATTTGTTTTTATAGCTGATAAGTTAACTGTGTGCACCTTCTAGCAGCCTCTCATGATAAGAATATCACCACAAGATAACGACAACAAAACATTCATTGCATTACCTTGTTGGTGTCTAGTTTAGATACTATTGTATATGAAATGTCGAATGCCTTTCATTCTATGCAGTCAAAATAGGATCTTGAAAATGATAGTTAAATAAAAATTCAGAGTGCACATGTTAACTTACTAGTGGCACAAAATACTTGGAGATTCGGTCTGCAAACTTCTGTACAGGAGCTTTAGCCATTTGTGCTGATTCAACAAGGCGAACAATTTGTGAGAGTGCACTTTCAGATCCTACATGTGTTGCTTTCACATGCAAAACACCATTCTCATTTACAGTACCACCTATCACACTATCACCCTTCCTCTTTGCAACAGGCCTTGCTTCCCCAGTTATCATGCTCTCATTAACATGACTCTGTCCCCATATAACGTAACCATCTGAAGCCACCTTTCCACCAGGAACTATTTTAATCACATCATTCTTCTGTATTAATCGACCATCAATCTCTTGTTCACTTGTCACATTTCCTTCTTCGTCATATGTTAACAATGTTGCAGTCTCAGGTGCCAAATCCATAAGCTTGGCAATTGCTTCAGATGTCTTCCCTTTAGCTAAGACCTCAAGGTACTTCCCAAGCAGAATAAAAGAGATCAGCATTGAACTAGTCTCAAAAAATTCTGTTCCCACAAAATTGTCAGAAGTTGCTGCTCTGAGCACTGAATAAACTGAATAGAAATATGCAGTGTTAGTTCCCAGGGCAATTAGCACGTCCATATTAGCAGACCCGTGCCGCAAGGCTTTATATGAACCAGTATAAAACCTTCTTCCGATTATAAATTGAACAGGAGTAGATAATATCCACCTCAAAAGCTCTCCAATACTCAACATGTTCACTACTTTAGTATCTAGCCACTGATGGATCCCTGGAATATACATAAATACCATAGAGGTGAGAAAAACAGGGACTGTGAAAATCAAACTCCAAAGGAAGGATCGATGGTACTGTTTGATCTCCTCACACCTGAGAGGTTCCCGTTTGCCTTCTTCACAGAAAAGTGATGCCTTGTAGCGACCAGATCCTGTTGACTCAATGACCTCAATGAAGTTACGAGGACCTGTTTGATCCGGTTTGTAAGAGATTGAAATTTTATGCATCAATGGGTCAACATCTAAACTTTCTATGCCAGGGAGCGCTTGAAGAGAAGCTTCGACCATCCTCATAGATTTTTCAGTGCAAATTCCACTGAGTTGGAGTTGTATTCTGCTCCTATCTTCTCCGGTGCTAATAAGTATAGCTTCAAATCCAGCATCTTCAACTGCTTCCCTGAGTTGACTTGCAGTGACAAGCTTTGGATCATACTGGATTTCTGCTTCTTCAGTTGCTAATGCTATTGAAGCTTTCACTATGCCTTGGACGCCTTTCAAAGCAGATTCAATAGTACTTGAGCACGACGTACAAGTCATTCCCTTAATGCGAATTCTGCACGTTAGAACTAATCCTTCTTTCACATCATCTTCAATCAATGCAGCCTGGAATCCAACATCTTCAATGGTTTCCCTGATTGCATCCTCCTGTGACATGGCCACAAGAGCAAAGTTTTGACATCTGGTTGAGTGGAAAGAAATTTGAAATAAAGTAACACGATCACAAATTAATAACAACAAATGATCATAAGAAGGCAGATTTCATAAGACATTCAACATGAAGTAGAGTAATAGAACACAAAATAGAGTGTATAGATCACCAATCTTTTTACAGTCTCGGTAGAATTGATGAAGAAAAAAATGTAAATCAATCGCCATGACATACAGAGAAATAATAGTTGTAATTTACACATGGTGAAAGTTGCATACTTGTCGCATGTGGAGATGAATAAATACAACTATACATAAAATTTGTTAAATTAGGTAAACATTTTTTCTGACAGAAATACAGGCATAATGACACCTTGCAATCTTTTCCGTTAGGTGTTTGCAGCTGCTCCCACCAACTTGTTATGCTCTGCTTTAACTACGCACCAAAGTTTACATCCTATATAGACAATCTCTCTAGATTCTAATACACTCATTTAGTTTGCTGCAAAGAAATTGTATTAATCTTCTAATCGAGTACCAGTTCCATCAATTCTCCATCATCTCTCCTCCAAGTGATCTTATTTCTTCTGCTTTAAAAAATAATTTTTTCTTGCTTTTGTTACTCTCTTGTATGACAATGGGCCCACTAATTTTGATGAATGGCTTGTGGGCTTAGACCCTATTCCAACCAAACAGAACAATTGCTATTGGAGTATACTGTACAAGCTTATTTTACCACATGCTCATCTTTCTTTTGATTTTATAGTGAACAAAATAAAACCCAGGCTCACATTCTATTTGATCACTTGTGTTCGCTCGATTCTGTTAATTGCACATCTCAATGTTGCCTTGGAGCCTTGGACCCAATTTGATAATTAATGCATGTACATCCATTCTACCTTTGAATTGCTAGTTTGATTAGAGCCTTCATCGTAGCACTGTCTTAAAGGTAATCACATAAGCATGCCGTACTTCGTTGCTTTCTAGTTTGGCTACTCGCTAAAATCTTCACCAATGCACAAGCAATCCATGAACACACTAGATATTTTTAACTTCTAGGATATCTAGTAATATTTGTCATTCGCGATTGTTGTTGTGTCCATTATATTTGATGGTGTGCTTAGAAGCCACATGAACTAAAGTCTAAAAGTAGTAACCGTCATTGGATTCTTAGGTCCAAATAATCATGTACCCATTCCCTCTTTTTATCACATATGGAAATAAACCCACCAAGAAAATAATCAAGCCCCTAGTCTTTCTTGCAACTTAATGTGTTGCGTTGATATGTACCTAAGTTAGACTATCATACCTGAGAAATTTAAGGACAATTATTGAAGAATTATAATGAATTCAGGGTGTGGGTGAGTGGGTTGTTGCTTTTTTTTCGCACGAGATGTGGGGGGGGGGGGAGATCTAGGGTTAATGAGATTGGAAAACAAGAAATTGGAAAAATTATAAGGATTAGGGGAAGATAATCAAGAATAGATAAGATTCGGACACAGGTACCCCCCGCACCCACTCTTAACTTCACTCGAGAAAATAAATTTTAGAAGAAAACTAGGGTTTTCCTCGATACAAACCAGAGTTTCTCATAAAATTTATCAATTTCAATTCACTGGTTAAAAAGTTGCAATGCATACTAATTTATAGCCTAAAACACATACAACACATGTTCAAAATGAAACAAAATAAAATAATCTCCTAAAAATAAAGGGGCAAATTGCAGAACCCCCTCCAAACTATGCCTTCGTCTTAGAAAACTCTCATAGACTATCAAAATTAGCAAAAAAAAACCCTTGCATTGTACTTTAAGTCCATTAAAAAGTTCACCCCGTCAATACACTTGATTTGCGCATGAGGAATCTTAATTGAAATGTCATTTATACCTCTCTTTCCGTTTCTCTCCCTATGTACATATCTCTTTTTTATTTTATGGCATTTGAACTGTGAGGAATAGAGATGAATGCCATGGTATGGGACACATACTTGCTCCCCTTGCCAAGGCAATACCATTTGGTACCGCCACTGTCATGCCAACAGCGGATGGCACTACCAGATGGACCGCCCACCTCTATACCTCCCTCTATAAGATCCACAAAATTGAAAAATGCATTCACAATAAAATTTTAAAAATTTGGGTTGTTGATGTTATGGTTTGAAATTTTGGTTTAATATTAAGGTTTGAAATTGTAAGGTGGTGTTGATACTTGATATTATTAGGTGCAAGAAAGAAATCTAGATAATAATGATGTTTGAAGATGATGAATGACGGATCATGACCATTTGTTAAGGAATTTTGAAGATTTTAGCATTAAGAATGTTGGGTTTTGTTTAGGGGAAGAAGATGTACAAACACATGAATTTCTTAGTTATATCTATGTACTGAACAAAAATAAGGCATAAGAGTTTATTATAGATAAAAGTGACGGTGTTAGATTTTTCATTGATCAAAATACAATACATTAGAGTTTTTGCCAATCTTAATAGTCTGGAGGGTTTTAAAGCTGAAAACGTAATCCAAATGTGTTAGCTATAATTTACCCAAAGTAAAGCACACATGCAACATGTAATTTACCCAAAGTAAAGCAAACATGCAACATGTAACACTCAAAAATCAACTAATCAGTAAAAATAAAATTAAGTCTAAGATATCTAAAGTATCGGATCTCCATCAATCTTTTTGATTTTAAAGATTCACCTTCTGGTGAATTGCAACAAAAGTTCTTAATCATACAGAACTGAATTGAACAATCATCTCCAAGGTGGCGCAAGTGAAAGATGATTTGTAAGCACTATAGATGACTGGTCAGTATCAAGCTCGCATTAACTAATCATCTCGATCGCATCAGAACTAATCCTCTGCAAAGCTCAATGCGTACATGTACGGTTCGTGCAATGTGTCTTCGTAGGTTCTAGAACAAACTTAGCTGAACAAGCTCTAATCATGTCATCATCCTTAATTGAAAATCCATATAAATTTTTATTAGATTTTGCAATAGACTTATGTTTATTATTATCAAAAACAATGATTTTGCAAGTTTTAGAAGCAGGTCATGCACACGATATGAATAATGTTTAGAAAATGCAATATGTTTTTAGCCAATGCCTAAATTTAGTGAATTAAGGACCACTAAATGAATTGATTTTTGTGTGTCGTGTTAGTATCCAACATATCCTATTGTTTTTTAAATACACGCTTAGGATGATTATGAGTTAACATAATCTTTTTTCTTTTAAGCACAAACAAATATGTATTAGATCTTTTAGAATGTGTAACGTCAAGGACATACATATATTGCTTACCTAGAAAGATTGTGCAACATATATTAGCAGGGTACCCCAGCAAATATGATTCTCGTAACTTCAAATTTTGATAGGCACTAGCCATCATTGGATAACTAGTGTGAATTGTTATCAGCTCATGTGATATATGGTTATGTGTAAGGTTGAGCTTTAAGTCTCATATTCGACAACTGATTGGTGATTAAATTTATACAACTACATCCGTATATCATCATTCTGAAAGATATATCTCTACTTTTAACATAGGTAAAGAAAGCACATCATTCGTTAATCTTCCTTACTTTTAGGTGTAAGAGTCAAAGACCTAATGACAATCATTTGGGTTTTAAACTGAAATAAATCCTCATCGGCATTAAAAGTACTCTCAGATAGGATATACTACCCATATATAACCCATCATCAGCTAGACTATCCGACAAGTAAGCTCCAAGACTATCCGACAAATAATATCTGACTAAGATACAAACCACAAGAAGGCCCATAGCCATGACATATGATTGATACATTATCACGTACGAGAGGAGGCGTAGGAGGCCGAGGGAGTAATTGCTAGGCGCACCGACGACTTGGGAAAAGTTCTTTAGGCACAATGAGTTTTGTTATTTTTGCTGTATGCACCAAGCCTAAACATTATATAAGTGAGGGTGTGGGTTAGAGTTAGGGCATCGATTATTGTAGTTGTCTTTTGACATTTCCTAGAGTTCTCCGAGGAGATATAGAAGAGAGTTTTCGGCTTTTTCCTTAGCAAAAGCTAGGAGAGTGGCCAACTCTCCCAAAATTGGCTATCTATCTATTGTAACCCTAGTTCCATTTCAATAAAAAAACCCAAATTCCACCAAATCAACCCTAGTCCGCATCAATTTGGTATCAGAGCTCTGATCCAATGGCAACGACAAGATCAACCGCGGCAAAATCTCTGGAGGAAAGACTAGATGCGGAGATCGACAAGAGGAAGAAGGAGACGGCAAGGCTCGAGGAGAAGATAGATGGCTTCAGATCGAAGCACAACAACAGCCTGGAACAAATGAAGGAGATGCTCGCCCACTTTATGGCTCAAAACCTAACCGCGCCTCAGATCTTGCAATCGAAGGAAGGAGCAATCTCGGATCTGAATCATTAATCAGATCTACGAGCAAAGGGGAAGGCGACAATGATCTCCAATCGAGAGGGGGTGATCCTTGGAGGAGTAGATCCAGATCTGAATCTCGACGGCGACGACTGGCAGGAGGATCTCTCCGAACCCCTAGGGGAGAGCTCCGAAGAGAATAGATCGATGTGGCGGCGACAGAAAGCGCGCGCGACAGCCCTAGAGGGGCGTCAGGGGGCTGCCGACCACCTGGCGGCCTCCCTGGGGGCTGCCGACAGTCGGCGACCCCCATGCGGGGCTTAGGAGGCGGGCGACCCCCCAAGGGGGCGTCGAGGTGTCGCGACCCCGCAGGGGGTTCGCGGGTGGAGGGCGACCCCCCTGGGGGCCGTTGAAGGCTGGCGAGTCCCAGGAGGGGCCGCCGGAGGCTGGCGACCCCGGCTGGGGGTCGCCAAGGGACGGCAGGCCCGTCATGGCACCCGCGGGCCACTGACGGGCCGCGCAGACTCCGAGGACCCCCCGCTTATCGCAGGGGGGATTTCGAGGGCCGTGAGGGGAACGCGCGGGGTGCGCGAGATCCAGAGTACTACGAGGATAGTGATTGGGCCCCAGAAAGACGACGGCGAGCTGAGATGCATGACCCGGAGTACGAGGACCATATCTGCTACCAGGATAAGGAGTATAAGGAGGAGGAGGATATGTGGTGTGGTCAGGGAGGGGCAGATTTGGAGATCACCATCGCCAGTAACGTCTGGATCTTTTGACGGAGGGGATCCACGTGCAGATGACCGCATACGGAAGCTCAAGATGCCCTTATTCGAGGGTAGTGATGCCACGAGGTGGATCTAAAAGACGGAGAGGTATTTTGAGATGGCCCGGCTGACAGAGGAGGAGAGGCTGTAGGCGATTGCACTCTGTTTGGAGGCAGAGGCCCTAAATTGGTGGTGGTGGAAGGAGCAGCAGAGACCTCTGAGGACCTGGAACGGGTTCAAAGAGGCATTATTACACCGATTCAGAGATTCCCAGGCGGGGGGAGCCTACGAGCAGGTACATGCCTTGAGGCAAGTTGGGACGGTGCATGACTACATTAAGCAGTACGAGGTACTCACTAGTAGGGTGCGCGGGATGCCTGCAGAGTCCTTAGAAGATTTTTTCATGGATGGGTTGAAGCCTACCATTAGGTTTGAGCTCCGCACTCTCAGACCTCGTGGATTGGAGGAGTAGATGGAGCTAACACAGACAGTCGAGGACAGGTTGGCGGACGAGCGTCGCACCAGGGGGTGTTTGGGGGGGCAGTTTCCACGACCACAAACTGTTCCAGGATGGCAGTCGGGTGCTGCAGGAGGGGGCAATGGCAGGCGGAAGGATACCCGGGGATGTGAGGCCAGGGGGACCTTATAAGAGGATGACAGATGTTGAGATGCGGAACCGTAGGACAAATGGGTTGTGCTTCAAGTGCGATGAGAGGTTTACCCCGGGGCACAGGTGCCGCAACCAGGCCTTGTAAGTATACGAGATGTACGCTGAGGAGTTGGAGGTAGAGCAGGCAGGAGATGGAGCGGCAGAGCCCGTGGAGGACGGCGAACCCCTACTACTGGAGGCAGCCGAGGTCTCACTTAGCTCCATAGCAGGGCTTGCCCGGGTCCACACTATGAAGCTGGCTGGTAGAGTTCGAGACATGGAGATGGTGATCCTGATAGATAGTGGGGCCACCCACAATTTCTTATCCCCGAGGGTGATTGAGGGCCAGGGGATACAGCTGATCGAGACGGAAGGCTTCGGGGTCATACTCGGGACCGGTGTAGTTGAGCAGAGTAGAGGCATCTGTCGGGACTTGATAGTGTCCATACAGGAAGTGCTGGTCACTGGTGATTTCTTGCCCTTGACCGTGGGCAACATCAACTTGATTTTGGGGTTGCAGTGGTTGCAGTCGCTAAGGGAGACGAAATTTAACTGGAAGCTGCTGCGGATAGAGTTTCAGGTAGACGGAAGAAAGGTAGTACTTCTGGACGACCCGAGTATGTGTTGTTCGTCGGTGTCTTGCAAGACTATGGCGAAGACACTTCAGGCGGAGGGAGGTGAATTCTTGATTGAACTACAAGGGTTGGTGACTGACGCGACCGAGGTTGTGACGGCAGTACCACTGGAGGTAGAGCAGCTGTTGCAGGGGTTTGAGGGGGTGTTCCAGCCACTCAGCGGTCTTCTACCATCGAGAGATCATGAGCACGCTATTCTGCTTAAGGATGGGGTGTCGCCCATTAGTGTGCGTCCGTACCGATATCTGCAGGTGCAGAAGGATGAGATCGAGAAGCTGGTTCAGGAGATGCTGCAGGCAGGGGTCATACGACCTAGTGCGAGCCCTTTTTCTAGTCCAGTGTTGCTGGTAAAGAAGAAGGATGTCAGTTGGAAGTTCTGCGTCGATTACCAAGCTCTGAATAAGGAAACTGTCCTAGACAAGTTTCCTATTGTAACGACCCGCTCTCGGGGGCCCGTTACTTATTTGATAATTGCGCAGGTTCTGCAGTTAACCAGTGAAATCAAAATAGCCACGATGCAGAGATGTACAAAGATACCCAAATAGTGTCCAAATATTACAATCCAAACCGTACAAATGTTCCAACAATGATAAAAGAAAGAAAGAAAGTACACGACTCAAAATAGCTCTGGAAGTTGCGGTCTCATGGTCGAAGTCTGGCGCTATTAACTCAAGAGCATCTGCCTCCATATGTACGTCGTCTGCGGTGCCACGGAGATGAAACCGTAGGTAAGTCACAACAATTCTAAATAAAGAAATAGAGGTACTGTACAAGTATGACAAAGCAGACCAAAGTGAAAGTAAAGTATGGTGCAGTGTCTGTACAAGTGTAGAAAGTAAAAGTACGGCATGTAAAGTGTGGTGACTGTACTGGCAAGGAAAGTAAAGTGCATGTACTGTAAAGAAAGTAACTGTGCAAGTTGCACTAGAACTACGTGACTCAAGTAGGAGAGTACAATATGTGACCGTTCAGTTCGTCTCTTGCCTGGGTGCTACCCAGACGAATGCCGGTACCCAGGCAGCAGGATGGTTTGCCGAAACACAGGCAGCTAGACAGGAGGCCGAAACACAGGCAGCTTGACATGTAGATTGAACTCTAGTCACTCCCGTACTCTCGCAACTGTGAGTTACCCCGAAACCCCGGTGACGTGTCAAGTACAAGTTCTTCACAAGATTGTTCCACAGGATGTTCCACATGTTAGTCACACCAGGTCAACTGGTTGACTTCCTCATTGAGAACCAGCAAGTAGGATAAAGACAAGCCCAACACCAAAAGCTGTTACTTCCGTGCTTTGAGCACGTGGTAGTGTGGCTGGCACACAATTTACCCAAGTTGGTAGTTGTGTGCTACAACCACCTAAGTTGAAAGTTGGCAAAGTAATCTTTAGTCGATTACTTTCATTTTAGTTCTCTAGTTTGGTTCAAGTCAAATAGCCGTTCGAGGCTATAAGTGAAGTGTCACAAGTTCATGCAAGCACAGTAGACTAGTTTTCTAAAGTTAGAATATGTCGTGACTTACTAATTCGAGCTCGTCGTGGCAAGACGAGATTGGAGCTGGAAGAGCTGGTGCACGAAGATTGGTACCTGAAATCACAAAAACACTTGGTTAAAACGCACCCTATTTTCTATTCAAATAATCTGATCGTTTTGATTTTTAAAACTGATTGAAACGGTGTCGAAAACGGTTCTAAAATTTTATATAGACTATATATGGTGAAAATAATTTTACTGCAAGAAGGAATATTTTTCTGAGGCTTATAGTAATTTTTAGGATTTTTAAAAGCTCAAAAACTATTTAAAAACTATTTTTCAATTAGTGGCGTATTTATTCCACAATTTATTCTGGATGCAATCTACATTGGAATGTTGCAAATGAGGTGTCAAAATGACCGTCTTGGAGAGATATTATAACATATATTTTTCTCAAGTATTAGTTTACGTAAAAATAAGAAGATACGGATTTTTGAATGAAAATAACGGATTTAACTTATAGGCTTAAAAATTAATTCTGGAAAAACTAAGCGTCGGATTGAGATGAAACTAGCGCCATTGGGTCCAGAATGTCATTTCTGACTTTCTAGAGCTAGTCTCACATTTTTCTGGGTCTTATATAATTACTTATGGATTTATAACCTTAAAACCCATTTATTAATTAATATAAAATACGAAAATACGAATTTACGCGATATTTACAAGTTTGCCATTTCGAAATTACTTACGCAGCGACGTCGTTTCGTCGCTTACGAACGTCGGAGGTGGGGGGGCTTCGGCGCTTGGCTAACGGAGGCGGCGACCGGGGGGCGAGAGGCCACATCGGCGATCGGAGGCGGCGACCGGGGGAGGTGACGGCGGCGAGCGACGGTAGCAGCAGCCGTTGCTGCTTGTAGTCGTGGCGGAGCAGATGCGGTGGCGGGGCGGGGTTCTTCTGCGGCGGAGGCCGCTGGAGGCGGCGGCGATGTCGTCGGACGGCGGACTTCGAGGGGCGGAGGCCTGGCGGTGCTGTGTGGGAAGCGGGTGGCGCCACGGAGGTAGGCGGAGCAGCGAAGGGGGGAAGGCGGCGGTGTTGGATGGGGGGTGCTCGGAGCGGGGGTTGCAGTCGGAAGACGGAGGCGGGGCTTCGCCGGCGGTAAGGCGAAGGCGGAGGCCGTCGGGGCGCTGCTGTCGGATGCCGTGGTGTCTCCGGTGGCGTGAGAGCAGAGAGGCGTCGCCTGAGCTCGGGGGGACGGCGGCGCTGACGGCGGGCGGCGGTCGAGGCCCGCCGGAGGAGAGTACGAGAGAGGAGGGAGAGAGAGCGGGAGAGGAGACGGAAGAGAGAGAGAGAGGGGGCGGGCTTGGGTTGTTTTGCATGGGTATGGGCTTGGGAAACGAAAAAAATGAGAGAGGGAGCCTGAGAGTGATAGAGAGAGGGTCTGGGTTATTTATAGGGTTAAAGATATAGGGTGGTTGGGGATTGTGTGGGTTAGCTGAGTGTGTGGGTGGGGTAGATGAGTGTGTGAGGGTTAGCCACGGGTTAGGTTAGGTAAGAATTTAATTAAAGTAATTAGGGAAGGGTAATGATAATTAACAATAGGTAAACCCCCGTTATTAGTGTAACAAAATTACGAAAATGCCCCTACCAGTAAACGTGTCCGAAAAATTACGAAAACATACCCACGGGATCGTATCGTCGCGAGGATCGCGAATACGAAGACCGTTACAGGATTTGGGCTACGAAAATACTAGTTTTTGGCCAAAACGTTTAGAAAGCGGGTGTGCGGGTTCTCTATTGAAATGATATCAGAAAATTACGAAATTAATGTGGGGAGCCCTAAATGATCATATGACGCTACTGCAGGAGTTTGAAAATGTTTTGAAGACGTTTGAATAGAAAATAAATTCATTGACCCAAAACTGCAATATCTGAAAATGAATTTTTATCAGATCTTTCAGAGGTATTTGACGAAATCCGATTTTACTAAAATACTCCATAACTAGTCTGGTACATCAAAACATTTTTATAGGAAATTTTTGAAATCAGTTTTGTTATAAAACTCTTGACTACATTTATAAAGAGATTTTAAAATGTTAAAAATACGTTAAGCACGTAAATTGAAGTGTTGAAAAATACAGGTCGTTACATTCTACCCTCCTTAAAAATAATTCCGTTCTCGGAATTTAAAAATATTTTTGAAATAAATAATTGATATTATAAAGAAGCTCAAGCAAATAAATGATTGAAAAGATAGTAATCTTTATAAATCAGGTTGTAAATAACATAAAATGTGATAAGAAAATATGGGATGTCACCAATTTATTATTATCACCATAGCTACTTCAGATTTATCAAGTAGGCAAAACATAAAATAATGGCATTACTCGGAAATGATAATGAGGATGATGATGACATCTGATCGAACTTGGGACATAAGGTGACAAGTCAGAAGCAAGCACACCAAAGAGAAGAACGGAACGTCTAGAATATATAAACGATGATTACATGGTCTCAATCATGTAAATCATCGCCATAGCATACAAAAACGTAAGGGATAAACCTAGTGCGTCCTTACGGTTACAACTTAACCAGCCGAACACAAAGGGCTTCATCTGCCACGCTACCAGATTACAAGCCATTGCCCAGATCAACACATACAGGCAAGTATAAGGCCAACTCTCGAGGGTCAAGATCATCGCTACCACTTGTCCCAGCAGTCTCCATAACATCCAACAAGAAACCAACATCCTAGCCGTCTCCCAAATCCGAGCACAAGCCCGACATCCAACTTCAACGCCTAAGCCCAAAAGCAAGCCGATACCCAATCCCAATGATACTGCTTGCCAATACCATTGGTCCACATCTACGGCTATCACCATCAGCCCTAAGCAATTCAACGACCAAAAACTCACGAACACGAAGGAGCGGCTTCAAGAGGGAGTCGAAGCGGGGCAGCTCAAGGGGGAAGAACCAGAAAAAGGAGCTCCACAGAATACCAATGGCGGCGGGTTCCCAATATCCCGACCACACGGCCATAGCGAGGGAGGTGGCGAGGGTTGTCGCCAAGGCCAAAAGTCCCACAACGGAACGTTGATGGGCCATCGGCGGCTGCGGGTCTACGGCGGCGAGCGCTGCGACTGGCTGTCGATCCATGGCGGGGAGGGCCTCCGGGATGGAGTGAAGCGGAAGCTGGCGGATCTTCGGGTGAGGCCGACGGATCGGAGATCGGAGCGGCGATGCGAGGTCCGATAGAGCTCGCTTAGGGGAGAGGCCGGGAGGGGGAGGGGTGATGTCGAAGCGAAAGGGGGGAAGCACGGGGAGGCTTGCGGAGGAAGGAGATGGGGGTTAAAAAAGAAAAGGAGGGGAAGGGGGGCACCGAAGTCGGGTTAGGGTAGGGTAGGGTTCGGCGGGGAACGGGTCTCGAGGTGGGAAACGGACAAAAGAATTAAAGAGGGGGGAGGAAGGTGGTCGGTGGGAAAGGAAGTCAAACCCGTGGAGAGAGAAAATCGGGTACAAGATAGAAGTAGGGGCTAGAAGAGAAATACGAGTTCAAGAAGGATGAAAAGACACGAACAACCTACACTTACACGTCAGGTTTGGCTCGTCTCAAAATCTCTAGCACCATCCTCCAATACTTCTGAGCGTCCTTCGATCCGCTTCCGTTGTCGAATTCGAACTCCTGGTGATCAAAAATTGAATGCTACCCTCCTTAGAATAAACGTAGCTAGAGTTCAAGCGAACTAAACGCGATTTAGGAAGAAGTAAAAGAATCAGGAGGCCATCACTAGCTAAAGAAAGGGGTGCTAGTGATGAAGATCGATGGCGTTACATAATCATGATTCACGTCCTTGCGGTCCAGTGGACACGGCCAGGGAAGTGACTAAGCCAGGATCACTTATGCCCAGTCTAGCCAGGTTGATCCAACAGACTTTAGCCAAGCACATTGACCGGATCATGGTCCATTGAAGGAAGCTTATCATTTAGATGCGTGCCATCAACAACTGAAGGAAAGGTGATGAAGTGGGTAGATAATTCAACCTATGAAAATCACTATAACTGCTATCAAAAGAGGGTACTAGAGAGGTATAATCAAGAATGGAACACGAATTCCTAAGCAAGGGTTAAGAGTTCAAAGGAAGTAAGGAAGACCTAATGAAGATGGTAATAAGGACACTTTACCCGTATATCCAATACAGGTGAACACTCGAGACATCCCGTACTCGAGGTTAATTTGAGTATCTTATATTATACATCCTGATCTTGCTATAATGTTCACGAGGTAGTTAGCGAGGACCTGCGTAGGGCCACCAAACTTGTAACGACCCGCTCTCGGGGGCCTGTTACTTATTTGATAATTGCGCAGGTTCTGCAGTTAACCAGTGAAATCAAAATAGCCACGATGCAGAGATGTACAAAGATACCCAAATAGTGTCCAAATATTACAATCCGAACCGTACAAATGTTCCAACAATGATAAAAGAAAGAAAGAAAGTACACGACTTAAAATAGCTCTGAAAGCTGCGGTCTCATGGTCGAAGTCTGGCGCTATTAACTCAAGAGCATCTGCCTCCATATGTACGTCGTCTGCGGTGCCACGGAGATGGAACCGTAGGTAAGTCACAACAATTCTAAATAAAGAAATAGAGGTACTGTACAAGTATGACAAAGCAGACCAAAGTGAAAGTAAAGTATGATGCAGTGTCTGTACAAGTGTAGAAAGTAAAAGTACGGCATGTAAAGTGTGGTGACTGTACTGGCAAGGAAAGTAAAGTGCATGTACTGTAAAGAAAGTAACTGTGCAAGTTGCACTAGAACTACGTGACTCAAGTAGGAGAGTACAATATGTGACCGTTCAGTTCGTCTCTTGCCTGGGTGCTACCCAGACGAATGCCGGTACCCAGGCAGCAGGATGGTTTGCCGAAACACAGGCAGCTAGACAGGAGGCCGAAACACAGGCAGCTTGACATGTAGATTGAACTCTAGTCACTCCCGTACTCTCGCAACTGTGAGTTACCCCGAAACCCCGGTGACGTGTCAAGTACAAGTTCTTCACAAGATTGTTCCACAGGATGTTCCACATGTTAGTCACACCAGGTCAACTGGTTGACTTCCTCATTGAGAACCAGCAAGTAGGATAAAGACAAGCCCAACACCAAAAGCTGTTACTTCCGTGCTTTGAGCACGTGGTAGTGTGGCTGGCACACAATTTACCCAAGTTGGTAGTTGTGTGCTACAATCACCTAAGTTGAAAGTTGGCAAAGTAATCTTTAGTCGATTACTTTCATTT
>CM061130.1:113347149-113367026 GCA_030789695.1 Scilla litardierei | reverse complement strand
GGTCGTTCTACCACGATTTGACTTTGTTTGAAGAGGCGTCGCAATTTTCATTTTGTCGTGAGACGTTTTTATTTTTAGTTTCGTTTCTCGTCGTCGAAATTGTGATTCATCTTCTTTGTTTTATTTCTCTCGTCGGTACGGTCATCCCAGTATTTATCTTACAATTTTAGAGCCCCATTTGACCCACTTTCACTATTTTGCCCAATTTAATATTAGATTAGCCCTATGTTTCACATAGTATTAGTCCACTAATAATTAATTAATAATAAGTTTCACCCCAAATGTTGACTTTGCCCATTATTCCCCACTCTTGGCCGCACCCAACCCAGGGAGAGAGAGAGGGTGAGATATTGGGGTTTCTTATAACATTAAACAATTTTAACCTAAAAACAACTAGCCCTAGACCGAGTCCCCTCTACCCAAGTAAGCATCAGCCCCCCCCCCCAATGTTTTCAGCCATCTCCTATAAAATAATAACCTATGCTAACTAAATTTTTCACAGCCAACACACAATAGCCGCCGGCCCTAATATTTTCCACGCAAAACAACCCCGAGAGCCTTCTTCGTTTCTCCGGCCCTCTGCCGCCACCGACGGCCCCCTCTCTCATCCTCAACAATCCTCCGACATGCCCCCACCCTCAGGCCACCGTTGCTCCACCGCTGGCCGCCGGAAACGCCGCCTGCAGCCGCAAAATTCGCAGCAGCAGCAGCGGCGGCCACCGCCGCCGCTGCCGCCGTCGCCGCAGCCCCCTCCAGTGTTTGTCGACCCCCTCGGCCCATCGCTACTGTCTGGGTTCCCCCTCAGGCCGTCCAAGCTTGAAACAGCGAGTGTTTCCGCTGTTTTACGTTTTTACGACGTATGGACACGTCGTATCGCCTCTTCGTCATCCCCTCTCACTGTTGGGATATTCCAACAGTCCTCTACATCTCCTAGGGGTGTTTCCTGACGTTACGATCATCCCCTACGATGCTCAACGTCATAGACTTCGTGTACGTCGACCCGTTCGTCTCGGTTCGTTGTTACGGCTTCCCGGAAGCCGTACAAACGTCTACCGATCAATTTCTCGATGTTTGGAATCTTGCTCGCTGATCTGGTCACTGTCCAAGGATTGGCGATCATAGGAATCTATTTTGGAATCTGGACTTGGAGCGCGTTCTATTATTCCAACCCCTGGCGTCGCTACCCGACGCCAGGGTAGCTCTCGTGTTGTGTAAGGGTAATTCTCTGAACACTTAGGACCCCCAACCAATGCATGCTAATAAAGATATAAATCAGTAATTTAATTGGTTGATAAATCACTAATAAAGATAATTTAATTTGGGACTGTAGGCTGGTGATCCGAGCACATAGGTAGACTGAACTGATTGGACGGTGTATTCAGAACGACTGATTACATGCAAGTGAAACTTGCCAACTTGTGTTTTAGGCCATGTTTTAGGCTATCCCTTGTTTTTAGCATAAAAGAGACTAGGCGATGAAATGATAGTCACATAGACGCAATTTTAAGATCTAGCTTGACAACGAAGCTAGATCTGTCACCCTGCCATGTCATTCAGGCATTTTGCCTGTCACGTTTAATTTCCATATCTATGTGCTCTTTACTTTTACTCTGCCATGCCTGTCACGTTTAAATTCCTTATCTGTGCGCACTTAATTGTACCCATGCCATGCCATGCCATGCATTAAATTCCTTATCTGTACGCACTTAATTATACCCATGCCATGCCATGCCATGCATCCTGATGTCAATCCATGCTTGAATGTTGCATTCGTAGCACACGCTACTTGTACTTGCTTGTTGAGGTTAGGCACCTGCGTTGCAGGCACAACCCTATGCCAAATATACTTCCTGGCTCGTGATCCAGAAGCGGGCTACATGTGTTGGTCAAAAGCCAATGCCCGACTTGTTGAGGCTAGGCACCTGCGTTGCAGGCACAACCCTCCGCCAAATACACTTCATGGCTCGTTGATCGCTAGAATGCAACCCAAAAGCACGACGTAGTGGCGAGCGGGTATCGAACACGAGGAGGTGGTGTCGGCTCCAATCTATCCTAGGTTGGTTTGACTACGAATGTTTTATTGGTGGAGATGGCTATGGTATGATATAATGGAAATGGTGGTGGATGTCGGTGTCGATGATAAAGAAATCAGTCAAATATCGATTCAAATACAATATAATAAAAGATGGAATTTGCCTTGCGGCGATCCTGTCACAATCGTCGGGCAAAGTATGGGGATATAAAATAAAATAAAAACGTCTAGGGCTAGGGAATTCCCACTACGGATCGTCATACATCATCGTAAATAGTGAATCTCAATATTACTAGACTTGCATTGAGGTGAACTAGTCGTAACTGAATAGAGAACCAAGCTCATGCTCTCGCGTTATTGCCGGTCTATAGCAACCTAGATTAGGGCTCAATCTCTTGCAAACCCTAACCTAAGCCGCTAGCATGAAGATCGACGTCATTGTCCAATCGCTCCTCGAGCCCACTCTCGTGCAAACTCGAGTTACGATCTAGGTTGTGATAGTTCGTATTCGTCCAATCTCTTGCAAACGAATATGGGTATAGATTTACAATTAAAAATCCTAGCTTTGGTCCAATCTCTTGCAAACCAAATCTAGAGAAATCCAATTGTAAATCTAAATCGAATATCTAGGCCTTCCCATCGATTAGAACCCAATCTCTTGCAAATCCCAAATCGATGGAAATCCCTAGCTATCTGTTGGGCATCCTCTCTAATTCCCCCCAAAACCCTAGCAAGAAACCCTAGAAAACCCCTCAAATTCGTGCCCAAAAACAGCCCAAACCGCAACTTAGAATCTGGGCCCAAGCCGCACTCGGCCGAGTGGAACATTTGACCCGGCCGAGTGGGAATTCCAGCACTGCAGCACCAACTTGCAGAAATTCTCCAGATTTCATCCGACCTCCGATTTGCGTGTTCTTGGCGGCGTTGGAACCGTCATGAAGTCTAATATCCATAAAAAATATGACACTTAACAATCAAAAGGAAATCATACCAAACACGATACAAAACTCATCTAATTTCAACCTGGTGTGCATGCATCTCATCAAAGAAGATCCTTTGTCTCTCATCAAGCTCGGGCCAGTGCGTCTCCTCAAAAAAGTCAATATGATCCATAAGCGGGCTACATGTGTTGGTCAAAAGCCAATGCCCGATTACACTTGGAGGGGTAGGGTTAAGCGACCACTCAGCATAGAAGTATGCCCGTACAGCCACTTCAGCTGTAAGGCGTAAACTCTGTGCACGACATGTTTACTCGACTTGTAAAAATCTGTGTGAATGTTTTAGTAGCTTTGCTACCCTTGCCATGTCATACTTGTTGCCATGTTATACTTGTTGTCATGTTATACATGTTGCCATGTCATACTTATAGCATTATCTTACTCGTTGTACTCATAACTTAAACTGCCATGTCATTGCATACTTTAGAACTGCTAGGTTGCTTTCCTTCTTTTAGTTTCCTTGCACAAGTCTCTTGTAGACTTGCTGACATGCGCCCTCGTCTCTTTTGGGTGTCGCATGTTAGTTACCGAGCCAGAATCCGTTGCTAAGGACGAGGTGTTTGTTGACGTTGAGCCTAAGTCCACTGTTGACGTGGAGTTCGAGGACACCGGCGATCAGTCGTAGAGACTTCTTTCTATTGCTTTCAGCTTAGTTCTTCTTAGGTTGTCGGTGCGTAGCACCTTTTCTCTTTTCTGTACGTTCGTTTATTTCTGTTGGCCATGCTTGGGGCCTTTTAAACTTTTCTTTTTAGCCTGGTGGCTTTTCTGTGATGTTGAGATTTTATTTGTGGACATTCTGAGATTGGAATAATATATCTGTGTCTTTTCTTTTATTATTATTTTTGTTCTGTATCGCATTTGCAAGGACCTATACTTGGTTATTCCAGATGCTTTACAGACTGGAGCCTCACGGCTCCAAGTCTGAGCGGACTTTTCACGCCTCGCCTCCATTTTAGGGAAGCGGGTCGTGACAGGTTTTATTGGTGGCCCATGTAGGTCCCTGCAACTGCGAATTATCGGAACAACGATAATAAAAATAGAATGTCCATTAAATAAATTAAAACATCCAAATCATAAGCCTTGAGTCTAATCTTTATCGTTTCCTATGTCTTAGGTGACTGGTAGACGTGTTACCCGAGCATCTGTCACAGCTTAGTAGGGAAATCCATATATCAGGACTATAATAAGACTTAGTTAGACGCCTGTGCTTGTTAGTTAGAGGTCCCTGATAGTTAGCTAGACTCCATGCTAGAGATTGATACAATCATCTTAGGAGTTACCTTAGTGGTTCTTGCCTAGCTCTGACCATATTAGACTTCTAGAAATTATTTAGTCGTTCGCTTGGGTTCATCGATTTCGGGCCAAGACGGACATAGTTCATTACAGTCTAGACCCTTAGGAAATCTTAGCGCTAAGTTTCCTAATCTTTAGTTGGTCGACCGTAGGAGTTCCCCGTAGAGTTTCATGAGTCATATCCTAGGCGTATTTTGTATAAGACCACGCGATCTTATTCTTGCCATCATTTCACGTGATCGCTTCATGGCAATTATCGTTAATCTTTCGAATTTTCTCCGTTGCAAATCTTGAATCCTTCAAAGTCAATTTCGATTTTCCCTTATTAAAAGTTTTCGCTCAGTTTAATTGTTGTTTTTAAAAACCCTCTTCTTAAATATTTAATTCCTCACTATTCGATTGAGTTAAAATCCTTTCGTATATTTTGGAGTCTATTGGTTGAAATTTTTAATTACTATCTCGTAGCTATTTGCTAACCTATATTTCTCGCATTTTGGTTTTAAAATTTTATTACCATTTTGATAGTTCGATATAGCATCTTTTTCTAAACTACGAAATTCATTTTAGCCATTTACCATATATACTTTAGAATATCTTCTAAGATAAACAGAACTTCAATTATTTTTATATATATCAGTTCTAGGTTCGTGGTACTCATACTTTAAGATCTTTGTATAAATCAGTTCGTTTGGTAAATCCGGGTTTCTCTAAAAGTATTTTCAATATTATTTATTTGAAACTTCTCTCCAGTTTTAAGACTTGGAAAACATTTAGCATGAGCTTAAATTCTTTACACTATAGTTGATCTGATTTCATTCTTTGAATTTCGAAACTTTTGCCGAAATTATTAAATTACTACCGCATAATATTTTCTAACCTATGTCCTTAATGTTCGTGTGAATGTTTTACTTCTTCCTTATAATAATTTTTTTGAATAAGCCAATAAACCATTTCCTCTTATTATGTATATACGACTCAAACTCATTTTATCGACCTCCAAATATTTTTCTATGAAAAAAGAAACTCCAACTTTTGAAGTACGACAGTTTTTATCCTTTCCGTATTTTAACTTATGTCATTTACACACTATTTTCTGTATCCTATAAAGGTATTATTACATCTTTCTTTTCCCACCTAAACAATCACAATTATACCCCTGATTCACCTAACCAAGCTGTCTCCTTATCTTCGTCCTATCTGAACTCGTGCTTATCGATCTTTCCTTCGTTACACTTTTGGCTTCGGTTTCCTTTCTATTATAGTTTTCGTCGTTGCTTGTGTCAACCTTAGCGTAGTAGCGAGCCCATTGATTTTATTGCGATGTCGTTGGGGTGCATATAGGTGGAGTGTGTTGACCCGTATGAGCGTGCTACCCTTAGGATATTAATAATTGACTCTTGTATTATGTATGTATAATCAGTGTTATTCGTGATATATGTGTGAAGTTGTATATATGGTGGTGTTATTATATATGTGTGGATAACAATACCACTTTAGGGATGTCTGTATTATTGGAAATTGTATTGGGGTATATATCAGTAGTGTAAGTAGCTTGAAGATACTTGTAGATGCTTGGTATATAATATATTAGTAAGTCGTGTGTATGTTAGGTGTAATGATAATAAGTGTACTTATAATTAAGTGGGTAGGCCTATTATATGACCTATATGTTAGTACGTGTGAGTGTGTGCTCGTACGTAGATATGTATTGTGCTTAGATGTAAGTAGTTATGTATTTGCTGCATGAGTATAAATGTGATACACGTATGGTAGTAGGATTATAATTTTGATTGGTATTGCTTGCTTTTACGGGGTGTTGTGTGCGTGTATACCATGAGGTATACACGATTATTGCATATCTTAACTATGTATGAATAAGTAGATGTGTTGGTATACTAATTATATGTAGATGGATATGGTGTGAATATATATGTTACATGTGTGTGACTTTACGATGAATGCTTGTATTAGGGAGGTTATTATAAATATACGTGTGCTGATGTCTGTAATATTATTATAGTATATAAAATGGTTGAACTATGTGGGTGTACCTGACTAAATATTAAGTGTGATTGACATTATGGTATGTATATGGTTATGTTGGTAGATGTGTATACATTGGAGTGGTATTGGTATAGGCATAGATATCGTGTTACGTATATAGAGTATTCTGATATGTGTTTTGAGTCTCACTCAAGCTTGAGTGGGTATACTCTAAGTATATTGTTACATATGTCTGTGGTTTGCGTGTAGTACCATGAATATAGCAATGGATGATGTATGTATAGTGATAGGATTGTTTGCGCCTGGTTGTGTTATGCACATGATTGTGGGTCGCTATACCAGTATAAAGTTATAGGTGTTGGTCTTGTGGTATGGTTATTTACTAAGGACTTACCTGTGTGAACGTATGTGTGCTAGCTAAACTAGGTGTGTAGATGTACTGAGTATATAGTGGTATGATTGGTATATATGAATGAAATATTAGCGTGTGTGGGTGTGCACCATGCACAGGTAAGTATGTGCTTAGTTATACATATTGGTGACTATGGTATGTATGGCGTGTCGTAAATATAGTTATAGGACCGTATGTGATGTGAATATATGGTGAAATATTTGCATGCATTTGAATGACTATAAAATTGTGAAATTATAGTAGTGGTAAGTGTATCTTAGATATAATAACATGATTTAATATTGAGTGGTGTGGTTACTTTTGTTGATATGTTGGCATTGGATGTACACTAGGAGATATAGAGAGTAGTGTATCCTTATTGTTTTGTTCATTGATAGTTATCTAAACGTGGAGTATTACGATGGTATTTGCTGGCGTGAACTATTTAATTGATTGTGAGTATGTGCACCATGGTATGTACTAAGTGATTAATAGTTATGTAGGGATGTACGTGATTATATGATGATTGAAGTGCGTGTATGAATTTGACTGGCTATGATAGGTATAAGAGTATAATGTGCGTAAATATATACTTGTTAGTACTGTTAGTGTTTGACTACCTGGTGCACATATAAGCACTTGTAACGACTATACCTGGTTTGAATTATAGTGTGATGTGATTGGGATAACTACTAGTCTGGCTAGAGATATATTTATAGTTAGAAAGTTCGAGGACGGACTTTATTCTAAGGTGGGTAGGATGTCACGGCCTGTACTCACTATTCGTAATACGGCTGTGCGTATAGCAATTTTGGGTACTTGATTGGTTTTATTGCTTTGTGTGTGAGTCGTGTCGTTGAGTCGATAGGGCCGTAGCACCTTGGTTGCATCCTTAGCAAGCCGATCCCCCCCCCTCCGCGATGTGTGCCCAACTTGGAATTACTGTCGCCTTTGGACCCCGTATCCTTTATACACTTTACGTGCACGTAGTCTTGTTCATGCACATATTTATTTTAGACTTTGTCTGTATCCGAACCCTATAGTGTGATATGCCGTTGTGACCCTCTCGAAGAATATTAAATTGTGGAATTATTTTGGAACGTCATTTCAGGGGGTCGTTCTCCCACGATTTGACTTTGTTTGAAGAGGCGTCGCGATTTTCATTTTGTCGCGAGACATTTTTATTTTTAGTTTCGTTTCTCGTCGTTGAAATTGTGATTCGTCTTCTTTGTTTTATTTCTCTCGTCGGTACGGTCATCCCAGTATTTATCTTACAATTTTAGAGTCCCTTTTGACCCACTTTCACTATTTTGCCCAACCTAATATTGGATTAGCCCTAAGTTTCACATAGTATTAGTCCCATAATAATTAATTATTAATAAGTTTCACCCCAAATGTTGACTTAGCCCATTATTCCCCACTCTTGGCCGCACCCAACCCAGGGAGAGAGAGTGTGAGATATTGGGTTTTCTTATAACATTAAACAATTTTACCCTAAAAACAACTAGCCCTAGCCCTAGTCCCCTCTACCCACGTGAGCATCAGCCCCCCCCCCCCCCCCCCCCCACGTTTTCAGCCATCTCCTATAAAATAATAACCTAGGCTAACTAAATTTTTCACAGCCGACACACAATAGCCGCCGGCCCTAATATTTTCCACGTAAAATAACACCGAGTGCCTTCTTCTTCATTTCTCTGGCCCTCTGCCACCGCCGACGGCCCCCTCTCTCATCCCAGACCATCCTCCGACGTGCCCCCGCCCTCAGGCCGTCGTTGCTCCGCCGCTGGCCGTCGGAAATGCCGCCTGCAGCCGCGAAATTCGCAGCAGCAGCAGCAGTGACCACAGCTACCGCAGCCCCCTCCGGTGTTCGTCGACCCCCTCGGCCCCTCGCTGCTGTCTGGGTTCCCCCTTAGGCCGTCCAAGCTTGAAACAGCGAGTGTATCCACTGTTTTGCGTTTTTACGACGTATCGACACGTCGTATCGCCTCTTCGTCGTCCCCTCTCGCTGTTGGGATCTTCCGACAATCCTCTACATCTCCTAGGGGTGTTTCCTGACGTTACGATCATCCCTTACGACGCTCAACGTCATAGACTTCGTGTACGTCGACCCGTTCGTCTCTGTTCGTGTTTACGGCTTCCCGGAAGCCGTACAAACGTCTACCGATCACTTGCTCGCTGTTTGGAATCTTGCTCGCTGATCTGGTCACTGTCCAAGGATTGGTGATCATAGGAATCTATTTTGGAATCTGGACTAGGAGCGCGTTCTATTATTCCAACCCCTGGCGTCGCTACCCGATGCCAGGGTAGCTCTCGCGTCGTGTAAGGGTAATTCTCTGAACACTTAGGACCCCTAACCAATGCATGCTAATGAAGATATAAATCAGTAATTTAATTGGTTAATAAATCACTAATAAAGATAATTTAATTTGGGACTGTAGGCTGGTGATCCGAGCACATAGGTAGACTGGACTGATTGGACGGTGTATTCAGAACGACTGATTGCATGCAAGTGAAACTGCCAACTTGTGTTTTAGGCCATGTTTTAGGCTATCCCTTGTTTTTAGCATAAAAGAGACTAGATGATGAAATGATAGTCGCCTAGACGCAATTTTAAGATCTAGCTTGACAACGAAGCTAGATCTGTCACCCTGCCATGTCATTCATGCATTTTGCATGTCACGTTTAATTCCATATATGTATGCTCTTTACTTTTACTCTGCCATGCCTGTCACATTTAAATTCCTTATCTGTACGCACTTAATTGTACACATGCCATGCCATGCCATGCATTAAATTCCTTTTCTGTACGCACTTAATTGTACCCATGCCAGCCATGACATGCATCCTGATGTCAATCCATGCTTGAATGTTGCATTCGTAGCACACGCTACTTGTACTTGTTTGTTGAGGTTAGGCACCTGCGTTGCAGGCACAACCATATGCCAAATACACTTCCTTTTTATGTCTCTTATATGCATATATATATGGATTAATGTAGAGCAGGTGGCACCCGATCTATTGGATCAGGTGCAAGACATAAAAAGGTGGGGCCCCACGAGTACAAGCCCATATGGGGCTTGTACTTCCCACCTTTTTTGTGTCTAAGCACCTGATCCAATGGATCAGGTGCCATCTTTTCTACATTAAATCCATATTTATATATATTTTTGGAAAGTAAAAATAATCTATAATCATGGACGAAATGTACAAGGGTGGGAATGGGTTGAGACGCAGTAGAACGAGGAGAGGACACAGGCGTTGTCACTCGTCACTAAATTATCCGCCCCCAAAAGCCAACCCAAAGCTATAATAAAAATACATTCCTCAGCCTGAGTAAAATACAGTAGCTTCAATTCGGCAAAGAGGCATGCCCAGGAGAGAGTTGAAACGCCGTCAACCGTAGTCGAGAACACCCCAGTTGGATAATATGCTAGCTGTGGCCGGGTCCTTAGCTTCTATCATGCCAACAGCAAGCTTAATATCATCCGCGGCTCCATCAAACACAAGAGTTTTTGGTTTGGATGCTCCCTCAAAAATACGCCTGTTACGCTCCTTCCAAATGTGCCAAACGATCACTGCAATTACAGTTTTTGTAAGATAACTCATGCCATCTTTCTTCTTGAAATGATCCACAAAGTAATCTCCAATATCCTGTAAGTCAACTCCTATCAGCTGTGAGATCCCAAGTTTGAGAAGACAGCGCTTTAGCAAGTAGCCGGAGTATTCACAGGTGAAGAAGAGATGGGCCAAAGTTTCACTGCTACCGCCCTCGCAAAGCACACAATGTGCAGCAGCCGTGGGGTACCATTTGCAGAGCTTGTCCTTGGTTAAAAGTTTGCCTTGGAGACCTCGTAGCAGTAGCACAGAGAACTTTGGGACGTGATTTTTGTGCCATACTAAAGGGTGATAGCGGAAAATAGTACCATGTTGTCTAGCTCCATTCCAAGCATCCGAGAATCTGAATGGTTCACCTGGAACCCATTCCCATTTATCATTTCCGACTCGCAGTTTAATTTGTTGAAGAATGGACCGAAACTGATTAATATTAGGATCCACGGCCCAAGATCTGCCATCCCAGTAATCGCTGACCATTTTCCCGCCATCTCCAGGGGGGATATTATATAAAAATTTTAACGGCCCACATGGGAGCCAGTTGTCATGCCAGAAAAGTGTAGTGGTGCCATTTCTAACCTTCCGTCGAATAAGTTTGGTAGAAATACTCCTGCAGTGAAGCAAGAATTTCCAAGTGTCAGATTGAGAGGGTTTGCTTTAAGTGGCGTAGAAATGATTCAATTCCTGGTAGCTATTTCTCATATGTTGTGCCCAAAGACTAGTACTTGTTAGAACTCTCCAAGTCAATTTGATACCTGACGCAGCATTCAGGTCCTTTAGATGGCGAATTCCAACTCTCCCTTCTTCCTTGGGAGTACAGATATCTTTCCAAGCCCAGATTTTAGTAGCCCCAAAGATGAATTTCCTGCACATTGAATTTATAGTGCGCACTACCGTGGTTGGAATGCGAAAGGCTTGCATCCAAAAACTAACCATGCCATAAATCACAGTTTTTACCAACTCAATCCTACCCGAGATGGAGAGTGAAGACGAGGTCCATCCCGCAAGACGCTTTTGGCATTTATCCACCAATCTGCCATACATTGAGGACTTCGGATAGTTGGTCGAAAGAGGAAGACCAAGGTAGGTAGTGAAAGCCGTAGTACGCTTAATACCCATAGAACTAGCCAGGTCTACGGGGTATTTAGTTCCTTTACTGAAGATAACCACATTCTTATCCCAATTAATTTGGAGACCAGTGAAATGAGAAAATTCTTCCAATAAGCTTCTAAGGCCTTCTAGAGATCTAGTGTTCCTACGGCAGAAAACTAGTAAATCATCAACAAATAGAAGGTGGGAAACAGACCCCGTTCGCCTCATTGGTTGGATGGTTCTAGCAGCAATAGCCCGGTCCATGAGGATAGAGAAGCCTCCATGACCATAACAAATAGATATGGTGAGAGAGGATCTCCCTGGCGAATCCCTCTGTTGCCACCAAAAAAACCATGAGGAGAGCCATTTATCATCACCGAGAATGTGGGTGTGGAAATGCATTCCCTGATCCATTGGATAAAGTTATGACTGAAGCCAAATTGATGAAGAATGTAGTAGACAAACTCACGGTTTACACTATCAAAGGATTTTTTTTAAATCCAATTTGATACAGGCACGTGACCCCATAGGGTTACTGAAGTCCTGTATCTGTTCATGGGCTAGGAGGGCACTATCAGCAAGAAGCCTGCCCTGGAGGAAAGCAGCTTGGTTTGGCGAAATCAACTCATGAATCACAGCTTTGATTCTGTTGCAAATTACCTTGCTAATAGCCTTATAAATCACATTGCAACAGGCAATAGGTCTGTAGTCCCCCAGGCCACTTGCATTTGAATTTTTGGGAACAAGAGTAAGGAAGGTATGGTTAACCTACCTCAGCATGGATCCAGTATAGAAGAATGATTTTACTGCCTCCGTGATATCACCGCCAATAGTTCCCCAATTTTGTTGGTAGAAACTCCCATTGTAGCCATCTAGACTAGGAGATTTATTGGGATTCATTTGGAATATAGCTTCCTTAACTTCTTTACATGAGATTCGCCTATCCATCCAACCAATCACATCCACCGTAAGCTTCTTTTTAGTAACCATTCTAGGGAAAACATTCCAGTAGGTATCTTGATGATAAAGGGATCTGTAGAAATGAGGGGCCGATACCTTCAATTCGTCAAAAGTTTTACTCCGTTCCCCTCCAGAGCCAATAAGATGACCGAGATTATTATACCCCTGGCGGGCCTTCATGGCAGTGTAGAAAAATCCAGTATTCCTGTCTCCCAAATGCATCCAATCCTGTCGACTCTTCTGTCTTAGCATTTCCTCCTCCAACATAAGATGATCTAAATATTTGCGAGCCAAATGTCTTTCTCTTTCTTGGAGTTGCGAGTCAATGTTTATATTCGGATTAGCTCTAATAAGTTCCAGTATTGTGCGGCAATGGCCTATTTCAGTAGAATGCTTCAAATTGAACTTTTTTAATTCATGCTTCAATCTCTTTAGCTTGCAAACCACACGAAACAAGGGAGTCCCGTGTGCATATTCAAACCAATTTGCATCAATTAAAGCCTTGCATCCTGCTATTTTAAACCAATGAGTAAATTATTTAAATGGCTTGGGTTCGGATGGTACCTTTGGGTGGAGGCTGACCAACATAGGCGAGTGATCACTAGTTAAGGGATCAAGATACTCCACAAAAGCCATTGGGAATTGAGAGAGCCACTTGATACTGCAAAGTGCACGGTCCAACTGAGCAGTAATACGGCCATCACCCACTCTGTTATTAGTCCAGCTGAGGCGGTTTCCAACACTTTTAATTGCAAGCAGCCCGGCCTTGTCCATACAAGAGTTAAACTCATTGGTTGAGCGATAGTCAAGCTTCCTACCACCAATTTTGTCAGTCGAGTATTGGACACAGTTAAAATCACCCCCCACAACCCACACTTCGCCTTTAAATCTGGCTGCATCAGAGATCAAATTATCCCATAAAATTTGCCTATCAATTTTGGAATTGGAAGCGTAAATGGCCGTGAAGAAAAAAATGTATCCACCAGCATTCACGCATTTGCAGGATATGTGTTGGGGAGACGACGTAATCATATCGCAACTCCATATTGTTTGGTCAAACCTAATCAAAATACGCCCTCCCTTGCTCGAATCAAAGTTATGTAGCAGCTTCCAATCTTTCGGCAGGCATTTATTTCTCCCCACACAATTTTTAAGCTTAGTTTCCAGTAAAGCAACTATGGATGGCTTCAGTTCTCTAATTCTATCCCGCACATCCCGCCTTCTAATATTATTGTTAATACCTCTAACATTCCAGATAAGCACAGACATTGACTAATTTTGAGGTTGGGACCGGGTTTGGTTACCTAGTCTGGTGCTCTTCCTGCTACCAACAACTGCCTGATGCTCCTTCTTGGTTAATTTGCTGCTTGCTTTTTTCTCCAGCATTTCTATTTCCTTCTCCCATTCCTCGTTATCATATGAGAGCTCTGTTGGCAAAACGTCAGTGATCGGTTCCTTCGGGCTGCAGTTCAGGGGTAAGTCCCCTACTGACGTAGTAGCTCCTGAGACTTTGTCAGTGGTATCTAAAGCATTTGATGTACTATCATCCGGCGGGTCTGTGTGTTCAAGAGCTATATGCTCAACGAGTATAGGCTTCGCAAGCTACATTTGGTCCTCATACACCGGCTTCGGATTAGCTGCCGTAACCTCCGAGAATTTGCCATCTTTTTGATGATCGGCCCCATTTTTCTCAACATCAGAACCTTTGCTCACTCCTTGATTTTCTTCTTCATTAAAACATTAGCTCATACCCGCCTCCATTACCGCAGGTGGTTGTTGTGTCACTTCTAACTTCTCCTTACCTTTCTTCCTCCAAACAGAAGTTTTTTCAAGTTGGATTGAAGGGAGCTTCTCTCCATCTGGGCATTGTTTTTCTGTATGTCCGAAGCAAACACATAGGGGGCAGCGAGGCGGTTCCCCCTCAATCTTCACCTCAATTGTATGTGAGGAGACATCTTCTACCTCTACCCTCACAGACTTTCTAATGGGTTTAGTGGCCACGACCTCCACCAAGCATCGTGCATATGATATTCTTTCAAGCTTCGTAGTTAGCCTATCCATACAAAGAGGTCTCCCAACAATGGAAGCAATAGTGTTCAAGATATCCTTTGTCCACCAATTCAGCGGCAATCCGTGGAGCTGAACCCATACATGCACCGATGAAAGAATATCTCTCTCATGTGTACCATTTGCAGTCCAACGCTGTAATACAACGAATCTCCCATCGAATAACCACGGCCCACCTTGCAAAATTCGATTGCATTCCTCCCCATCTTCAAATTTAAAGTAGAAGAAGCCATTCTCTCGGCTGAAAGTGCAGACCCGGGACTTAAGGTTCCACAATCTGTCAACCCAAGAGCAAATTTGTCCGTAGTACGGCACATCTCCTAGCACATACCCAACAAGGGTATTTTTCCATTGCTCCCCACCTTTAACCACCAACGAGTTTGCTAGGAATGCAATTTCAGACCCATCTTCCTTTACAGTGGGGGGGAATATAGTCCATAGTAAGCTCATCGGCATATTTTCGTGTGTTAGCACACACATCCGCCCAAGATAATTTCTGCCCAGACTTGACGATTTTGATTTCAGCACTCGGCCTCAGTGGCTTTCTTTCGAACACTTTGCGGGCACCCGAATCAAGCCTATTTTGATGTCTGTTAGGATGAGGAACCCTACCACGATGGCCACGGTTTAGAGATGAATTCCGTCCACCCTGAATCCCGATGCCTCCCAATCTATCACCAACCTTTTTCCTGGAAACCACTTTCCATTCCTCGTCAACCCCCTTCGCTTCATGATCAGAAGAATTGTGTACAGCCGTGTTTGTTGATTTTTCCGTCTCCAGGGCTGCAGAAGCATGAGCATGGAGATGTTGTAAAGTACCTGAAGAAGAAGAAGGCCTATCAGGGCCCTCGCCTGAAGGACTATCAGTGCCCTCGCCTGAAGGACTATCAGATCCCTCGCCAGGACATTTCTTCGCTGCCACCCCATCTTCCGGATCTCCTCCTCCACCTGGTTGATCGCCTTGGCCACCAGATTGCCCGCCGTCGTCGGCACCCAGAAGAACGGAAGAATCGCCCGAAGTCGCCCCTCCGAAAGGCCCGGGAGCACCCATTATATATATATCCATATATATATATACACACACACACATATACATACTAGTTATAACCCGTGCCCAAAGGGCACGGTTCATTTAATATATTAACCCTTCAAAATTTTAGTTCTCCCAAAAAATAAAGCACGATAAATGTTTTTAAGTTCTCCCAAAAAATTTAGTTACTTCAAAATTAACTTTCCCCAGAGAATTTAGTTCCCCCCCAAAAATTTTAATTCCCCAAAAATTTAGTTTCTTCCTGATTTACCATACATATATGGCCATAAGAGCATTGTTCAATTAAAATATTCTCCCTCAAAATCTTTATCACCCGATTTTAAACGAACAACAATAAGTAAGCACAATAATTGTTATTTAGTTTCAGCAAAATTTTTAGGTCCCCATAAAATTTAATTCTCACCTGAGAATTTAGTTCCCCAAAAAAAAATTAGTTCCACCCGCAAAATTTAGTTCCCTTAAGATTCAAAATTTGCCCGAAGGACACGGTCCATTTAAAATAGGGTTTTTCTCATATTAGTCCCTTAAATTATATGTATTTTGATATTAGTCCCTCAAATCTTTGTAATTTGAATTTAGTCCGTTAAAGGGACATTTAGGTTAAACATTAAACATTTAAGGGACTATTTAGATGATCCAAAAGGGACTATTTAGATTAACGTTAAACATTTAAGAGACTAAATTCAAATTACAAAGATTTAAGGGACTAATATCAAAATACACATAATTTAAGAGACTAATATGAGAAAAACCCTTTAAAATATTGCCCCCCTCAAAAGCTTGGATCGTTTAATTTTCAACGAACAACAATAATTAAAGCGCAATTATTTTTATTTTGTTCAACCAAAAAATTTAGTCGTCCCAAAAATTATTCCATCATTCTTTTAAAATATTTCTCCCTTAAAACCTTGGATCCCCTAATTAAAAAGAAAAATAATATTTAAAGTGCAATAATTGTTATTTAGTTCATCCCAAAAATTTTAATTTCTCCCAAAAATTTAATTCGATTCAGATTTAGTTCCCCCAAAATTTAGTTTCTCTAGAGAATTTAGGTCAAGGTTTTTTATTTGGTGTTGCTCAAAAATTTGTCATTGTTCACCCTAAATGTTTTAATATCAAAAAATTTCATATGAATGTAGTGTTCATGAAGGATCCCTCAACCAATATGATAATGCGCATCGCTCTGGCTAATTCTGTATCGAATGGATCAATGCACGTGTGTTAGCATTGTATGTCAGATTATCAAACAAATGTAAAATTTTGTGGAATAGATTCTCAAGAGAAGATTCATGTGATACTCTCAACGCTTATGTTGGCATTATTTTATCACAAAATCCCTTATTACATCGCAAAAGAATGCTAGAAAAATGTCAATAAAAGAAATGTTAATAAATGAACCAAAGCCTCCTCAAGTAGATGTCCCTACCCAAAACATTCAAGCTTGAAATAGATCTAAAAATATAAAGATGGGGAAAAGTAAAAAACATACAACAAAGACCAAACAAAACTGAAAAACAGTGATGTTCATATTAAGCCAACAAAATCTGTGAAACGTTCATCTACTTATTGATTTAAATACATGTTACATCATTTATAGCCACTACAAATTTTCATCAATATACAATTAACATTACATACAATTAACATTACAAATTTTGCAGCTACTAATCTCAAATTTAGCTCAAATCCAGCATCAGGCACTGATAGCACATTCAGGAGTTCCACCAAGCAAAGGCACCTGGGCAACAACTCCCTTCTTGATCCCCAGTAGCATATCACACCTCATATACAATAGCATAACACTTTCACGACTGGTCATAAATACAGTATAATCAAATTGATATTAGCGAGAGAAACCAAAAAAGCAAGCACACTTGAAGAATGAAATACAGAGTATGTAGCCTAAGATGTGCAATTGTAAACCAGATCACAAATGACTGAAGGAAACATGTTTTCATGTGAAAAGAATCTGCAGCTAATGGGGACGAAGATATTCTTGGTGGACCCATGCTGTCGCTTCTCGCAATCTGGGCTTGCCAAGGGTTACTGATGTGGTTTGACTGTGCAAATGAAGTGTTTTCAAATTGCATATGAACATTGGAGGCGACGTGATGAGGATGAACCGGGTATCTTATCAAGACTTGGCTCCCATTATAACCAGAAGAAATACTACCACCTGAAGAACTAAGAGTTTTTGTAAAGAATACAGTAACTAATGCAATATTTGCTATACAAAAAAGAAGTATATGGTTCAGATAGGTCACACACTGACATTAGCAACATATAGCTGACAAAAACCGTCAGAGCCAAGAACACCAAACCACAGAAACATAAGTTCCACCATGGTACTATTGTATGCAGCATTTACCAACAAATGATAGTATGCAGTATGCACAGTGATCAGAAATATATTATCAATGAGAGAACTGAGTGACTCCACTGGATCTTGTGCTTTGTATCTACATCTTACAATTATGCTTATGAATAGAGTGGTCAAGTTTGCTTTGAGCGGCTCTGTTCCAAAAAAGTTGTCATTCATGATTGAATAATCAACTTGATCCTACCTTTCAAATTCTTTGTTCCTATCTTTCATAAGAAATGCTAAATTTCTCCAAAATTGTGTGTGCATATTTTTGCTTTCGAAGTGTATAACAGTGTTTTATTTGGGGGTGGGAGGGGGTGTGTGTCAGAAATTTGAAGTTCCAGAAACAAAACTTCAAAACATCATCTTCAAGTTCCATTTCTGGGAAAGATCAGATGGGAAGATCCTATTTGACAACTACAACGATAAGATCACAACATAATTTGATTATTTAGCATACTAAGAATTCTAAAACATCTGCATTATAACTGATCTAAGGTGTAAGGAACCCCTTACCTCCAATAGCAGGTGTGGGATCAACTGAAGCATGTTCCATAATAGTTGGAACATGTATGCTTGGTTCGGAAACTTGTTGATCATAAGAAGCATGATACTTCACTAAAGCAGGCATAGGTTCATTTCGGGAGGTGTTCTTTCTCTGTTGTATGCCCAGAAAAGCCTTTCCATCATATTCTATAGCATACATCCAGTTATCATATGCTTTTTTAACCAATGCATCAGCAAATACCTGTAAAATTCAGCAACATTTCCAACTATCAGATATCCTTGTTCATTTAAGTTTGTTAGTGCTTTATAAAAAATATACATGCAAGATAAGATGATGGGCAAGTGACATGATGAACTGCTAGTTTAGCATTTACTTTTGTAAATAAAGCCTAATAAGATTTAACAATTATGTGGGGGCAAAAAATTTGATAATGCAGCAGTTACCGTTGTTCTCACCAACCAAAGAAGAATGAGGGCATAGACATGAGATATAAATATGTTACAAAATACAGGGACACGACAAAATCTTAACATGGACACATAGACATGTCAATACAACCATGTGCTTACATGGTATCACCATGAAAAAATCTTAAAACCCTTCTGGCTGTCTCCTCAAACACTTTACAGTCATCCCCACTGTTCATCCCTGCAAACTTCTTGTTTATCTCAGATGAGGATTTTGTCGACAAACTTCAAGATCCGAACCAGTTAGTTGTTGACAAACCCCTTGCTTCCTGAATCATCAGATCAGAGCTCTATAGAAACAAAAAATGCATCAGATTTGTAATAAAAAAGAGAAAGCTTATGAATGAATCCTTAGTAATAACTAAGATGAATCCATGTCCTAGTCATTTACAAAATTCAAAATTCAACATAATTCAAATTTTTTGTATGTAATTTGGAAGTTTTCATTTCATCAAGATACAAAATAGAACTAAAACTGTTTAGAAAGGCTTTTGTCATAAAAGTTACATTCCAATACTTTTTTCATGAACTAAAAATGTTTAGAAAGGCACATAACTATCAATTGAAATAAACATGCAAAAAATGTTTATTTCATACTGCAAAATTTTTATTCATAATAATTTGATTGTATGAGTGCTAATCCAGGCAAAAAAATGTACAGGATATTATGCAAGATATCCAGCATGTTAAATTAACAAAGTTAATGTGCTCACTGCTTTGCCCTCTTTCCAATCACATTCGAATGCAAATCTCTCAGAAATTTGATGGTCCATATATGGTCATGTAGATTTGAAATTCTGTAAAAATTGTCAACATGTTTAAAAGATGAAGGACGGACCTTGATTAATACACGGTCATTCAGGGGGTTCAGATCCTTGACATCATCAGTATTCAGAACACCGACAATGTCATCCTCCTTCAATAGAAGATGACTTGTTCCATTGAATTCCAACTCTGTTCCTGCATACTTGGAGTAAACAACATGTGATCCAGTCTGCATTCATAAACATAAGGATATCTCGTTAGACGTGTCCAAGATA